>SJJU01000942.1:0-59153 GCA_012932125.1 Conopomorpha cramerella
CAGTTGTATTTCTCCCAATACACGGGATACAAAGGTAACTTATTATGGCAAAACAAATGTTTGCCGGGACAGCTAGTTAGTATATAATATTATAAATGCAAAAGTAATTCTGTCTGTCTGTCTCAATTTTACGCCAAAAATACTGAACCGATTTAAATAATAATTTGGTATACACATAGTTTAGAACCTGAGAAAGGACATAGGTTACCTTTTATCCCCATCCTGGGGGACGCCTCACTAAATAGAGGGTGTTATAGTTTGTATGAAATACTGAAATTAAGCAAAACGAGTAAGCTGTATTTATCCTGAAATTCCTACATTAACAGAACAAATCTCGGAGACAATTACTACCGAAATAAATATCTTTCCAAATAAAATTTAAAACAGTAGTATCTACCTACTTTGCGTTTATTTCCTTGTACTATATATTTTTTTATTTCTATGATTTATTATAAGATTATAGCCCTGGTAATAATAATAATATAAAGATTAACATAATGTGTAGAAACAACTTCATATCCGTTTTTTTTGTGGCTAACTATGTATACTTGACTGTACCTATGATGGCGTAACCGTACTACCGTAAAACCACAATTTTATCTATCAATAAACTTAAATTAATTGCCTACTTGTTTTCTTGACCATCACGATAAAATGAGTGTGCATATTTCCTTCTTTTACTTTGGTGCTAATTTAAACATAGATAATAGGTTCTAAGTTTCGAGGGCAAGACTGCAATATTCCAGACTCTACTAATCCTGACTGAAGGAGTCCTATAGCAGGAGGAAAGTTAGTAGTAAGTTCCCAGAGGTGCGTAGTTTTCGATCAAGAAAGAATCTATCGAAATAATTATTAGGACTTCATATTATACAGAATGTAAAAGGACCCCAAGCAATGGTTGTTCTACCCATGTTCTACCTACCATTCTGGGAAACAGGCGTGACGTATCATGTACCAATATTCTTAGTTAAAAATAGGTAATACTCAACCGTAATAATCAAAATATGCACGCCAATTTTGTTGTATAATAAATTTAAAAAAAATACGCCGTTCATTCATGAGGAAAACTCAACAATAATTAGCTTAAGCTATTTTAGTCCTTCGCGATGTAATGTTCGACGTAGGTAAACCAGTTTGCAAATCAGAATGACAAAGTAATATGAATAAGGTCTGTTTTTGTGATTATCGGGCGTCTATTTAAGAATTTACTCGGCTGTTCTGACATTCGTGATTTGAAAATTGTGTGAAACTAGCGGCCCGCCCTTGCTTCGCACTAATACAATTATGATATTTTTTTTCTCTACAATATTATGAATGTAATATACGTATATGTATTCTTCTGGAATCGCTCTTTCTGTTAAAGGAAACCGTATCAAAGTCCGTTACATAGTTTGAAAGATCTAGATATACATAGGGATATACGGCGCGAAGCTACTTTGTTTTATACTATGTAATGCAATATTATATGTATGTATATGCAAGTTACGCGCTAAGTAAGTACCTACTTGATCACTTACTAGTATTCAATTATGAATATCTATTAATAACAACTCAACATTCGATATTTCGGTAGCTTTTATAATATAAATGGCAATTGACAACAAAACGTTGTTGTTCTATGCCGCTCATTCAGTTTGCCACCAGAGAAGGATACAATAAAATAACATTGGTAAAATTACAAGCTGTCAAGTATATTCTAAAATGTGGGCTGTACTATTATTACCTTAATATACGTATTATATTTATTTTCTTGTAACCTTATTCAGTAAGTGCCTCTGCCGAACCCACTTTGGGATCAAAAGGCGTGATTGGATATATACACCGGCTATGACAGTTTAGGTCCAACAATATACTACTTCAAAGACCGGGATATCATATGTTATTTCGTACTCTTTAGCTCCCGCGTGTTTCTCATGCTTTTGTCTCTTTTTATTCTAAACGTCAGATTAATATTGCATGTCTAGTTGTGTTTGGTCTGAGGTTAGTAGATACGAGTATTAAAGGACTGACGCAAGTTGTACCATTAATTTTTTGACAGAGATATCATCGGAAATGATTGCAAAATTGTTTGATGGACGTGCTCTAGCGTGAATAGCTACTTGTATCTGACCTTGGTATTTTTTTAATCTTCATTGCAAAATTTTACATTTTCTACCATATGTTAGGGTAAAGTGAAGAACGAGCAACGTTTGCATTAGAGAAAGTTGTGACTGTATCAATAGGAATCTACCATAATTGACACGAGTCATGTTTATGCCGATAAATTACCGATACACTGCTGAAGCATGAAGGGTCACTCGCACACTCCGCCCAGGACAAAGCAAATCTGCTTGCGTCCTTATTTGCGGAATCTTCCCGTCTAGATGCTGGTAACGCGGTGCCTCTGAAAACGACTGGCTGTGGGGCCGGCTATGCCCAAAATCCGCATTACCGTACGTAAAGCGTTGCGCGATCTAGATGTGAATAAAGCCAGTGGCCCCGATGGTATTCCAGCTATTGTGCTGAGGACATGTGCGCCTGAATTGACTCGTGCTTTGACGCGCCTGTTTCGCCTCTCCTTGGAGGCCGCAAAAATACCAGATTCTTGGGGGCTTGTCAATGTGCAACCTGTACCCAAAAAGGGTAGTTGTGCTGACCCTACCTGCTACAGAGCTATCTCAGTCACCTTCATCCTCTGTAAGACGATGGAACGTGTACTGAATGAATAGCAATGGCTCTGCAATGGCATCTTGAAGCCAATGGCTTCCTGTCTGACCGACAATATGGCTTCCGTCGAAACCGGCCCACTGGCATCTTCTTGCTTGCGTCACGCACGTCTGAAGTGAGACCTTAGAGAAACACGCGGAAACTAGCTGTCTCCCTGGATTTCTCCAAGGCATTTGATAGGGTCTGGCACGACAGTCTGATTGGCAAGCCGCTCATCGGATCTAATCGCAATTAAAGTCGGGCTACCTCAGGGTTCTGTTCTCTCTGTAACACTCTTCCTGCTGCATATAAACGATCTGTTGAAACCCGCCATCTATGGGAACGCTGACGACAGCACTGTTGTGGAGAGTTACACATCTGACGTGCGAACCAGCAGACCGCAAATCCGGGTACTCAGAGAGGCATTGGTTGAGCGTTTGAACCTGACCCTTAGTGAAGTCACAACTTAGGGCGCGGCCAATCTGGTCAGGTTCAATGCGCTTAAGACCCAGGCGTGTCTTTTCTCAGCAAAAAGGAGCCTTTTCAATCTGGCTTCCTCTTTCCAGGATGTACCATCCCATAGCCAATCGGCTGGAGCTTTTAGTCAAACACAAGTTCGATGGTGTACGGAATACTGCTCTCATATTTGGGACGGATCAGCAAAATACTAGCTTGAGGCTCTGGAGGCAATAGAGAGGCGTTCTAGAAGGCTCGTAGGTGACCACAGGCTGTTTGATGCTCGGCTAATAATGCCTAGAGCATCGCCGCAAGGGTGCGAGCCTATCTGTCTTCTATCGGGAGCATTACGGAGAGTGTGCTACGGAGTTGCAGGGCAACCAGCAAAACCTCATACCAGGTGTTTGCGTCAACTCTCATAGTGCGAACCGCCCGGACGTGGAATGACTTGCCGGAATCAAATAATCAAATACCCGATACAGTGCTACGCAGAAAAAATTGTTCTCTTAGTCTTTCACTCCTCATGTCGACCATATTGTTGTCTCGTTTTATTTTAAACGTCAGTTTCGGATTGCAAGTCTAGTTGTTTTTGGTTTCAGCAACAACCCATTTAAAAAAAAATGTAAACTCAACAAGACAGCGTCAATCATAATTGACAGATATTTGATGCCTCATTGGACCTCACAATTTTATCTTCACGCCTGAAGGCGTGGCATCTTTTTTTTAAGAAATTCCCTCATTATGTTGCGATCGAAATACTTTTGCCGTGACAAACTTGGCCCACTGTAATAACCTTTTTATTGACAAAGAGGAAGTCCAAAAAGAGATTATAAATTGTTTTTTTTCAACAATTCCAGGTGGCAAAGTTCACATAACGGATGTATCGTCGGCGTCTGCAACGGGTATATTCGACCCGTTTACGATGCAGTGGGCTGGTTGGGCGATGACCCTATTCAAGTTTCCCGCATCTGCTCTGCCTACAGTCGTCGACACCGTGGGCGAGCATTTCACACGTACAGATGTTGAGATTTGGGGAGAATCGATACCTATTTTGTGTTGTGTGAGTATTTGTGGTTAATAGTATTTTCAGTGGCAATAGTAGTAAAGTGATGTTGTTTACGGGCGGTGACAAGGATAGCGCTAAATGTGTGATATAACTCTGTCACTGTCAAATAACGTAAACGATCTTCGACCTGCAATCCACCACAAGTTGACCTGCAATGAAGGCTGACCTTGAAGGTTTTTGTATGATGAAACGAGACAAAAATATAATAAACGTTTTGTACTGAAAGTGTAATAACATTTTTACTCCCTCTCTTTCACCTTTCATTCCTACCGCTGCTGTCGTCAATTCTTTCCAAGTGATATAAACCTCCAGTAATCCTACCATGTTACAGTCGAAGACTGCCGGAGAGATACATTTTCTCTTTTTTAAATGGTTGGGTCTATGTGGCACTTGCTCAGTAAATTATTATTTAATTAACTCAACGTATTTGGGGATGTTCCAGTCATCGTAAATTATATTGACAACCCGTTCATTTTTTATTGATAAAAGAGACAGAAATTGTTTTCACCCACAACATCGCTGTACAGCCAACTCAATAGTTTCAAAACTACACCGCCAGATGGCAGATCAAACGGCTTCGATGTGGGGCTCGTGCTGTTTCGACGTAGGCGATGTGAAACTTACCATGGGTACGGGAACATTCTTCAATATGAACACGGGAGTGACGCCGCACGCCAGCGTGTCTGGTCTGTACCCCGTGGTGGGGTGGCGTCGTGGGGAAGAGGTGGTCTATGTTGCTGAGGGTGCTAATAACGATACGGCATCCATTATCAATTGGGCGCAGAGTTTTGGTGAGTGTGTTTTGTATATTCTTACGTGCACTATCTTTATTCGCATACATATACTCACATACATACCCTCAGGCAAGGTTGAATGATTATATGCGCAAGGTGGCTGGCAGAAGCTGGATGCGAGAAGCCGAAAACAGATCACAGTGGCGTGCAATTGGATAGGCCTATGTCCAGCAGTGGATAAGTATGGGCTGATGATGATGATGATGATATACTCACGTAATTCAAAACGGGGTGGACATAACCTTAGCAGCACAAGAACCCTTTTAACCACATTTGTCATAATAAGGAGTTAAGAATGTCAATATGGGCCTTCAGTTACAAGTTGCTAGCTCGTAGCCTGAATAAACCTAATCTAAAACCAGATCCCGTATCCCGCTTCTACAACATGCCAGGAAGAAAGGTAGCTGATGTATTCTATTTACATCCCGGATAAGCATAGGATCCTGAAAATCCTTCTCTATCGTTGCATCTCTCGACTTTTTCACACCTCTGAATTACTTTTGGTGGTCTTTTACGCTATGTATTGGATGGAAGTGGACATGTTTTAACCGGTTCTATTCTGAGAGATTTTAAAATATTTCAATGTTATATTAAACGTTTAAAACGGGTATTATAGCGCGAAAATTACCGGTGTTAAACTTTTATTATCATTAAGTGCGCGTATAATTAAAAAAAAGATGTTACTTCTTAGAAAAAAAGATTGTTCTTTTTGAGACATTTTTTTAGTACTTTACCTCCAGATCGCAAACTTTCTCTTTGTATTAGCAATTCTACGTTTCTTCAGGTCTGTTTGAGAATCCGGAAGACACGGCGGCCATAGCTAACTCTGTGCCGGACTCGGATGGGGTCTTCTTCATACCGGCGTTCAGTGGACTTGGGGTAAATATCACATAACCATTTTATGTGTTTAGATGTTACATCGATCTACTACCACAATTCATACATATATGCCACACCTATTTCTCAAATGTGGCACAACAAAATCATGGAAGACTATATTGTATATGTACTCTAGATTGTTGTCCAGTCACTAGTTTGTCATACATGGCTGCTATCGACTCAAATGTATTTAGAGGACTACTGTTTTGAGCGGCAGTGTAACACTTTTGTTTAGTCATTGTAAAATGTTTGATAGAATTTATTTATTTAATACTTTATTGCAATAAAAGTACAGTAGGTATTATACCTATTGGTGGACTTAATGCTAAAATATTATCTACCAGTTAACCTCTCACAACATGGGAGAACATATTATATGCGGGCCGTATTATTCAAAAGTTCAAAACAAAACAAAAAATTGGTATTAACTGTATTTCGTTTCGCTTTTGATTTTGACTATATATTTTATGTAGTGGGCCGAACGGGAAAATACGGACACTTGATACCGTCCTCTTTGCCACTTCTGCTCTTTTACTATATAGTACCTGGACGACCGAGCTTCACTCGAAGTAAAAAAATCGATTATTTTCCTTCGATTTTTTCATAACCCCATCTCTAGTTACTTCAAAACCAAAACGTCCCCCGCACAATCCTACGTATAGCATAGTATTACTACTCGGCAATAGATGTCAGTAAGAGTCGTATTAACAATTTGAGCAATTTTTCATGCCGAAAACACGGTTGGAAAGATGTTTTCTAAAAATTAAACCTAGCTAGATCGATTTATCGCCCCCAAATCCCTCTACATACCAAATTTCATGAAAATCGGTGCATCCGTTTCCCAGATTCCAATTATATATATATATATACTAGCTGTCCCGGCAAACATTTGTTTTGCCGTAATTAGTTACCCCGTGTATTGGAAGAAATACAACTGGTAGAAGTTTAAAAAATAGATAGTAGCCGATTCTCAGACCTACTGAATACGCATATAAAATTTGGTTAAAATCGGTCAAGCCGTTTCGGAGGAGTATGGCAACGAAAACTGTGACACGAGAATTTTATATATTAGATATATATATATATATACAAGAATTGCTCGTTTAAAGATAAAGATAATATATACAATACTGACATAAGTATTTGTGCAAAATGCCCTGAGCCCATATACATGTAGAATTTTAATAATTATCATTAATCCTTAGATGTAATGTTAAACTTTTCGACACAGTAAATGAACTGAAAGTATTGACAACCTCCGTCAATAACATTGACAATCAGGGCAATTTATTAATGGAAGTTTTTTCGCCGAATGATCTTTGTCAGACTGTACAAGGTACCAAATTAAATTTAAAAAAAAATACACTTCACGCCTTTTAATCCCAAAGCGGGGTAGGCAGAGGCACTTGCTTAATAAGCAAATGCCCACGGTTCACCAAGCGTATTTAACCCAACGTGACAGGAGGTGAGCCCATCGCCGTTTTAGGGTTCACACACCTTGTGGTGTGCGGGTTTCATCACGATGTTGTCCTTCACCGTACGAGCGTTGCGTTGCGTACATAGGCTCTGAAAAAGAGTCCCATTGGTACACGTCCAATAGCCGGACTCGAACCCGCGACCTCCCGGTTACAAGTCAAGTATCCGACCAACTGGACTACAGACGCTCAAATGAACAGTGGCATATTATCCACAGCCTCCATACAACGACGGCACAGCGGCATCCGGCTTCATAGGCGTGAAGCCGTCCAGTACACCGGCCCACTTGTTACGCGCGGTACTGGAGGCGATCGCCTTCCGCACCGCGCAGCTGCACTCTTGCCTCACTAGCGAGACACACCACGAGTTTCATACTATCAGGTGAGTTGTCTTGCTGGATTCTGTGTTTCCTGCGCAGTACAGTAGTGTGATTGTTTTTGGGACAACATGCTTGTAATCTTTTGATGCTGACTTTACAAAAATGGTGCTATACTAATAATAAAGCTATTTATAAGAAGGGAAAATTAGAACAAACGAGCCATTCGTATAGACATTCCGGGCAAAACGCAACTGTTTTTAAAATGAAGCTGTGCTTAATCTTTTACATCATATTTTAGACTTGTTTCGCAAACTGAGTGAGATTGAACTTTAAAATTACAGACAGTCTAAACTACTGGTTATACTCCAGTTATACAGTTTTTAGAATATACTTGAGAATCTATAATTGTGTATTTCTATCTCACTCCTTTGGTCAGGGTGCGAGAAGGATAGAAGTGTATGAACTAGATGAAAACCCGGTTACGTTCGGGATATGTCATTCGGTGTCAGTGACGTTTCGCTAATATGGCGACTGCGATTTATCTGTGAGCTTATAGGTACATATTTTCCTCTTCATAACATACAAGTAGACGCCCGCGATTTCATTCGCGTAGGTTCAGTATTTCATACAAACTATAACACCCTCTATATAGCGACGCGTCCCATAGGATCGGAATATAAAGTATCCTATGTCCGTCTTAGGGTTAACCAGGGTTAAGCTACCTCCCCAAGAGTTTTCACCTATATAGTTTTCGGTTCAGCCGTCCTTGATTTATAACTAGTGTAACTAACATGACTTTCTTTTATATATATAGACGACTAGTACACGCCCCGCGATTTCATTCGCGTAGTGTAGTAGTACCTGCATCCCGAATTTCAAGCGTCTAACTTGAGCGGTTTCAATTTTTCATATAAAAGGATGTTCCCGTTAATTCCCGTTCCCGTAGGACTTTCTGGAATTCCTTAGTGCTGTAGTTACGGTACCTAAGCTATACGTCCGTTCCAAATTTCAAGTGCCTAAGTTTAGCCGTTGGACTGTGCGTTGATATGTCAGTCAGTCAGTAATTTAGTCAGTAGTTCAGTCAGTCAGTCAGTCAGTCAATCAGTCAGCTTTCGTTCTTTTATATATTTAGATGGTGGGATATTGGTTTGTGGCAGAATTGTCGGCTCTAAAGCTGAACATAAGAGCCAATTTTAATAAATTGAATTTAATGGTGGAATATATAGCTATGCAGATCTTAAATATTGTGCAGGGTGGACGGCGGCGTGTCGAACAACTCGTTCGTGTGCCAGCTGGTGGCGGACCTGACGCGGCGGCGCGTGGAGCGGCCGCGCTGCACCGAGCAGGCCGCGCGCGGCGCCGCCACGCTGCTCGGACTGCACTTGGGTAACACTACACGACTACTCTCATTTAGAATTCGCTGCCATCTTGCGATGACATTACAATTAACAGTTTTTGCAATTAACAGTAAATTTCCTTTTTGGAATCGAATGGTTGGTAATACCTGGAATGTCACATTGACATTGACAGTAACGACAGAGCGCGATACACCGCAGTTTTTTGTGGCTGTGAATTTGAAATTAGAGTATACTCTACACCCCATGTTTTACTCGGCTTTGAACTACTGGCGATTTCATTCTCGCAGATTTTAACATACAAATTACGGAGTATAGGCATTTTTATGTATGCGTCAGGGTGTTATTAACCGCCTTCCAGTATATCCGTTCCTGGCACCCATACTACGGGGTATCCTGGTTTGGGGTCAGATGACCGTTTGTGAAATGTCCCAAGATATTATTATTATCTTGATAAGTTTGTTGTTGATAACTACTCGCAATTACGAATTATTGCTAAGACTCCACTGTCCGTCCGTCTGTCATTCTACTAGGGTGTATTTCATAAACTTAGCTTAGAAAACACAATTGTTTAATCTTTTTTTAAAGGAACTTTCCATGGTTTAAATGGGTCAAGCATACGCAGCGCCATCTGCATTCAGCTTCTCGTTTTCTTTCGTATAAGAATATTAACAAAGGAATCCACATTCACAGGAATATGGAAGTCGAAGGAGGAGTTGAAAGCGATGCGCGATATCGGTCGCGTGTTCGAACCTCGACCCGCCGTGCTGAAGAGCTACGAGCCGATATTTGAGCGTTGGCAGGATGCCGTCTCCAGACTCTGTGGCTGGTACACACCCAATCAGACGTCTTCTGTCTCCGACTCCACCTCCAGCACAATCCCAGCTCAAAAAAGCTACAAACTCACTAAAGCTCCGAAGAAGAACGGCGTACTAGATAAATAGCGATGGCTTTTCCTCATCGTAGCGTTAGCCGCGTGCTTGCCAATAATCAGGTGATATTTACCTTGCCATTTAGTTTTAGAATCGTTAGTTGACTTTTTAAATGTGTTCGGGTTAACACAGTACTGGTGATTTGTGATATATTACCTATGGTGTCGGGATCTTATTATAATTAGCAACTTTACCGAGTGATATGACACGGAAAAAATATAGATTTTTTAATTTACGACTGAAAGTAAACCTATCGATGTGCAATGGATCAAATGGGTTACGTAACTGAAGAACCAAATGGCGTTAGTAATACTTTAGTGAATAAAGTGGCAGACAGGTTACCTGTACTGCGTGTAAAAGGACCCCAACCAATGATCTTAGAAACGTTGCTGGGCTCGTAACTGTGGACAACTTTTATTATGGCGACAATGCGGGGAAATATTATTTTTTGTCTCCATACAAAATAGATTTTTGCTTCGGTGAGATGACATTTTGTATGGGGAATGAATTCTTTTTTCATTTCTCCACATTGTCGCCATAGTAAAAGTTGTTCATATTGACGTGCCCAACAACGTTTCTAAGTCCATTGCTCGGTTTCTTTTGACATTCTGTATAGCAGATGGGCATTGGGCAAGCGTTAGGCCACTCAATATTAAGCTGCGATCTGGTCAACCATGGAGAATGCTTGCCTATTAGTTTAGTTGCCTACATATTCACTCTACCATACCGACCCTAGGTTTGGTCTGTACCGAAACAATATTATTGTCACTCATTAGCGCCATTAATTTATTTGTTCAATTTAATAAGATCAGTAATCGTTTTGGTCAATTGTACATTGTTAAAATAAACACTGAATTAAAAGTGCAAAATTATATTATAGGTACGTATAGGATTTACCTCAGTAGATAGTGGATTTTTATCGAATTCCTGCCTATATTGAAGCCATAGCAATATTAATTAAATTCATCCGTGATTCTAACATATTAGCTGGTAGATATACGTTGTATTGACTAACGGCGATCGATGTTAAATTGTAAGAAATATAATTATTATGACATTGATAATATTACAATGAATGAATAAGCCATGCTCAATCTTAGTTGATAGTGAATTAGATAAATATATATAAAAAAATATTTGGAACAGGCCGGCCTGTTATGTAGGTAGATAATATAAAAGCAGTGGTGATGGAGTGATATTGCTGTAGTTATTGTATGGTGGTTAGCAAAATAATGGCGTTTAGTGGAAATAATGTGATTGGAAAACCATTCAAGCACTTTTTGGTATGGGTTTTGAGATACACATCTATATTAAATGTGGTGCTTGATTTCATATTAGTAGCCTTGTAGTGCTAGAAAAGATGTGATATTAAACGTCTTAAACGACAATGTCTTATAATATCAAACTTAACCTACAATGTCTTATATATCAAACACATAAGACAAGTGCCCTTAATTCCATTTCGAAGCCGGATTTGGTAGTTGGCTTCGGCAGGGGAAAATAAAACCCCATTTCGAAGCAGACTACAAAATGGCAATGAATCAGTACCATTTCAAAGCTGGCTTCCTAATGGGAGTAAAACCGTGTCATTTCGTATCTGCATAGGAATAAACACTCCTAAAATACCATTAAGATAATTATTCTTCTTAGCTTCGTAATGGGACTAAGCACAGGTGCTTTTGATGGTATTCGAAACATAATTCGAAAAAATTAAAACAAAATTTACCATTCCGAAGTCAATATGTTAAAACTCGACACCCGAATTCCATGTTTCCAATAGACCTATATTGTACTTTTCCATAGAGAAATAGTCGTGGCTAAACAATGTTATGTCGTCCATTTGTCTGAAAGGAAAAGCATTAAAATTATTGGGAATTTTATGACAACAAATTTTAGTTCCAGTTAAGGCTTATTCTATTTGTACTCTAATGGAACTGTAAAATGATTTATTTGGCGATTATTCTTATAGAAAAAATCTAATAATAATTAATAACAGAAAAAAATCTATAAATTCCACGACTCTTCCCTTTACAAATGTAAACAGTTTTATTTTGCCTTTAAGCTTGCCTTAGATAAGTGTACACAATATATTGTAAGTAGCTATCAATTATATCATTGCAAACATTGAAACGAGTTAAGATATGAAAGGACTGATATTGTAAACAAATAATAAAAATATGATAATAATGAACTTTTATTTTGTGAAGGAATTTGACTTTTTTTGGTCATGATTTTGCTGGCACCGTCCATAAGGTTGAATTAATAATGTACATAATTACCTTTTTTCATGAATGAATAATCTACATTCTTGAAGTTCCAAAAATGTGTGTCAGAATTTGGTCAGAATTCATAACCGGTCAACATCAATTATAACTACAAACATATTGGGTATCCGATTGTGACCTAATTGGGTCGGTTAAAAGTAGGTTTGTCTATATTTTTTTTGCAGTTAGATTTGGTTTTGGACTGTAACATATGCAAAATACAGGATTACTTTTGGACTCCCCGCGGATTTTCGTAATATAGCACCACATTCCAGCACCACATTCCATGAAAAAAAATTGTCCTAGTCCTACCTAGTAGCTTGTGTTCTGCTTCTTTTCAGCCCTGCAATTTTTGATTCAGATTAGCTGTAAAATTTGCATATTTAAGTAATATTAGAAAAATCGCAGCATATAGTATATTATATCAAAAACAGTCCTGTATATTGGAAAGTGATTCATATGGATGAAGTTTTACTATATTTGTTGTACTATGGCATCATTGTTATTAAAAACCTATTACTTACTTTTTTGCTAATATTATTATCTTATATGTATTATATTGTCCCGTGTAGATATTCTAGTTTATAATAGTAACTGTACTTCTTCCAGTACATTAAAGCTTACCTAAACCTAAGTGATAATCGGGTGGCTAATGAGGTTATGTGGGTAGCCACTAATAATCAAATGAATTTATCTTACCTCTTTAATGTTATGGCCATAAGTACCACAGTAGTCATTAGAAGTTTCTAAAGCATAAACAATAATCCATGGTTATGAATAGTGTCTAAAGAACTACAAATCTTGTTGTGTTTGTAGTTGACATAATTTCACGTGCACGGGAACAAACTGACATAACTGTCAATAACGTTATCAACGGAAAGTTGGATTGAAGCGTCGGTTGGTTGTCTTGTCTTGTCTTGACTTTTCCGATGATATTACTAATCGTTAATGTATGTAGAGTAGGGCAAGAGCGAAAAACGTACGTCGCTTTTTTTAAATTCCTGGTTTATCAATATTTTTACAGGCGAAAAGTTAAACTCTGTAAATATTGATCAGCCAAATGTTTCGAAAAGCGGCGAAAGTGTAACGCTCAGTCAACCTTTGACTGTGTATAGGTAGTAGGTATATTAGACTGAATATATAATATAATTGTAATGGAATTACTGATGTCCAAAGGTCCGTGATGATGCGCTTGACACTTGACACTAAAATGATGAATGTACAGTCGGCGAATAATCTGGTCTACCATCCTACTGTTGAATCATATGAATTAACTGGACACTAAGCTTAATTTATACCGACTCTACCTTATTGAAGTTTGAGTGACAGGACAAATCATAATTGATAGACCACTGTCTTGGCCTTCTTCTTCCTTGGTTTTTTAATGCTACGTAAGACTCACTGCATCACTCGACTTTAGAATTTGCGAAACTTATGGACGGTGCCAAAGAAGTCATACTGTCTGTATTATAAATGGTGCATTTACGGATGTTATAGATACCCATCGACCACACAACCACTAAATACCGTATGAAAATAAAACTGTTCTGGCAATACATATCCTAGTTCAAGCATAACGCTGTTCAATGACGAGGGCTTGTGACGTGAATGAATGACAAATGAGCCGATGATTTGGCCACGCCCATTCCCTACTTCATCTGGTTGCCAGAAGTGATGTAAAATGTAGAACATGAGAGTTTAGTGTAGTTGTGTGGTCGATCTAGATACCATACATTATGCCGGCGCCACATGTGGGACCTAAACTTAGGTCCTAGATTGTCTCTAATTTTTATTATATGCACTTTATATCCAACAACGATTTACGCAATGTATTGAATCCAAGAGTGGAACTCGGAACTCCAATATGTGGCGTCAGCATTCCAATAATTATTTTAACTTTGTTTATTCGCGTAGTGTTTTTTACTTATTTTATATTGGAATATTTACTCTACACCGTATCAACCATTATTCTTTTTGTTTTAGGTGCAATTGTTATTCATACTTTTGATTGTTAGGTTTTTTACCACTTGGTTTTTGTTTATCCGCAATAGATTTAAGATTATCATCACAATATTTTATGTTTTAAATTTGAAATATTATTGAGTTGATATTAAGTACATTATTTTATGAATATGTAATAAGATTTTGGGCAATAACTTTTATTATTTACAGTCGTTTATATTGTTGACAAATAAATTATCATATGAATTTTAAAACTTGTTTTTTACGCAAAAATCAGCTGAACGAGTTTGGATAGGGAGATGTTTTTATTCGTTCGGGGGCTTTGACTCCTGCTGAAATGGACCAAGTCTAGGGGTCTACAGAAATAGTACAATTTGTCTAAAAGGGATATTTCATACTCATCCTGTATATCAATGAAACAATACGGGTGTCCTTAATCGTCCATTTTGTGTTGCTAATGGGGGCAAATGGAGTAGTTAGCGATGGAAGGAAGGTCGACGAAGTAAAGTAATCATACCAAGTGGACAAATGGACATGACAGTGTCCACAAAAAAATATACATGAACCCAGAAGCTTTATGAGAATAAGGCTTTGAGGTTTTTGAAGTGATCGTATAATTTACTAATTGATCTACCCACATACTTTGCAAGTTCGCTCTTTGTGTAAAACTTTTTACCGAGTACGGTTAGAAAAAAAAAAATCTTGTAGTGGGTTTCAGACGAGCATAGCTCGACCTAGTTGGACACTATGGGACATCATCCACGTAAATTTTCAAGGCAAGCGTTCCATACAACAATATTATGAAAGAGTATCTTTTGTTTACATTTTTTGTATGTTATATAGTTGCCCTGCTATTCGAGAGATTTAGAAAAAAGCTGTCATTGAAATCGATCTTTATCTATAATCAATTGAATACTGGTGTGAAAAAAAACTAACTACTTGAACTACCAATGTTGGACTCCACACGCAAGCATTATAATGGATGGATACATATGATCGCGGGTAAACCTTAGTAAATATTAGAATAGTTAAAAAATATTTTTTGTAAAAATGTATGACTGCTTTTCCGACTGTACCTAGATGACATTATCATGAATGAGCTAGCGTGGAAAATTGCCGGAAAGAAATTATACCGTCAAACGACATTCACACAGTAGGTAAGTATTAAATTCTGAAAATTACTTTGAATAAACTTCCTAATAGGTAGGTAAAGATCCATTATCGAAAATGTTTTCCCAATATTGAGAGGATGAGCATATGATTTCTATTTCTGTAAGTATAGTCGTTAGTTAGTTGTAGTAATCATATCTATTTTTCGACATTAAATATTCACTTGATAACCCTAACCAGTGTTTAGGTTTACGAAGAGATAGATAGATATGTGCATTAATCTATTACTTGTACAGGTTTGTATGATTCCAGTCGTCAGTAAAGATGTCGTTTCATTTCGGACACAAAGTGATACTAATGTGGTGGTTTACATCTGTATTTGTTGTGTCTGCAGATTTTCAAAGTTTTCTAACGCCGAGTGGTAATTGCGACAAAACGGCGTGTATTACGGTAGGCCGTGATGATCCATCTGTGAAGCAAGTTATCATTGTTGATATTTTGTCAACAGAACATGAAGATCGACATTGCTTAGTGAATTGTCTTGTTAATGACGTGATATCGCAAGGAAAAGCTGTGATTGTTTTGAAAAACAGCACGGTTATTACAAGAGAATTGTACGGGGATATTTTTCGAATTTATGCACCACGAAGAACTGATATTTCTATAGTGATTCTCATGAATTACCCAGAAATGTATTATTTTGTGAGAAGTACGTTTTTCAGTGTAATACGCAGGCAACCGGCATCAATAATAAATTTTATTTTTCCAAAAAAATTCAATGATCCTGAAGAAATATTGAGGAATGCAGATCTACTATCTTTTGCACACTATTCATTGTATGAATTGAAATTAATAAAAGCAATATTTGTATTTTTGCACCCTAGAATGACGTTTGTCACATACTCTGCTAATGACCAATTAACCAAAACACATGAAATGTTGTCGGCTTCTTCAATTAAACAAAATGCTATCGAATTAAGGAAGAATTTTCCAATAAAAGTGGGATTATTTATGGCTTCGCCCATCGTTGTGGGTAGGTACGTATTTAGAAATGACGCCGGTGTATCGCAGCGGAGAATCCAGCATTCTTATTATGGAAAAGATGCATTTTTGGTGGACGACATTGTTAGCCACTTGGGCTTGAAACTTGTGCTGGTTCCGCAACATGGTCATGAGCCTTTCGGTTATGTCATGGACAACGGTACAGCCACTGGAGTTTTGAAGGAAGTTATTGAAGGCAATCTCGATGTTTCAGCGAATTCACGATTCATGACGATTTATGGTGTGGAAGACAAATACCTTTACATTGCGTACAACCATGTTGATAAGATTTGCGTTGTTGTTCCTAACGCTAAAGAAATACCCCTATGGGTCCAAATAGCAATGTCATACTCTCCGTGCATGTTGTCACTTTTGTTCTTCAACTTTTTATTTACGTTGCTCATAAGAGTCGTGTACATTTGGAACTACAGGCACGGGGAGGAAACAATCATACAAATACTTTTCGAAACATTTTTTGCATATTTGCAACCAGTTAAGGATTTGAGGCGCACAACTCCAATGATACTGATTATAACTATATTTATTGTGTCCCTCACTATTGTGCCTCTTATACAGGTAATTTATTTTCATTTGCCTCGATTTTCGCATACTTTTACTCTTACACACACTATATAACACATTGAACACTTTAACGTGAGCTTGTTTTTGGTTGCGCCCCTGCACGAACACAACAAAGCTTTTTCGATAATATCACACACTATTTGTATTTATTATTGTAATATGTAAATTGTATTGACTTTATTTATATATTTATTTCATAAAGTCCTCTTTTATGAGTGCAGGCAGAATACCAGCGTCACGGGCAACCGTGACAATATGCTGAGTCGGCGTCTCTTTTTTGCTGACAGACACAGGAACGATGGATAGGAAAGCTGCATTTAACATGCATTGTGGTCATCTATTTGGTTGTCTATTGTACCTGCTGAATTTGATGTTTATGTGTCTTTTTAGCAAAAAATAAATGAATGTCCTATGTCTATTTCTTTATACATATATTTATAAAAACGCTATGACAATATATACCGGCTCATATTACCTGAGGTCATATTACTACTAAAATAGTGCCAATTATATTGTACCTCTTATCGAACGTGGAGTAAGATATTACGGTTTGAAGGAAGACGTAGTGACCAAGATTGAAAAGGGCATGCGTCGGTGGTTTGGGCATATGGAGAGAATGGATGAAAGTCGATTGACGAAAGAGATTTATATGGATGATGTAATGGGCCGGGTGAGTAGAGGTCGCCCCAGAAGGACATATACAGACCAGATTGGTGATGTCCTGGCCGAAGGTGGCGTGAAAAGTACTCGAAACCGGAAGTCATGTATGAAAAGATGTATGAATGTAGATGAAGCGAAAGGGGTATGTCAGGACTGTGACAAATGGAGATCTGTAGTCTCTGCCTACCCCTCTGGGAGACAGACGTGAATGATCAACACCGCAACGTTATAATTATTAGACAGATGACATTTTTTTAGATGTTTTCACTGTTTTCAGGGAACTATTAGTTCCAGTTTCACAAAAAGAAGAAACTATCCACAGATTGATACACTGAAGGAAGTTAACCAAAAATTCAGTAAGATAAATTCTCCTAATTTGGATAGTAAGCTGGTATTCGAAAAAGGTCGGAATTCTGTTTTTGATCAACTGAATGCTAAACTAGATTCAGAAGATATTGACATAAAACAAATTCTTTCTGAAATACTGAATGGGGTGCCTTACGTTGGAGTTCTTACCGATTTTAAAATTGAAAGTACAAAATTTGACGATTATCTTAAGGAAACGCACGTCGTGGAAGAATGTCCAAAGGAATATATTTATTCTTTCATTTGTTCCATTAGTAAGTATTTTTCCTTAATATGTATCTGTTATTTTGCTTTATAGCAAGGATCGTGAATTGACAGAGTTAAGTCACTGTCAAACTTATATTCAATGAAATTCGTTCCCATTTTATCTGAGTATTTTGTAAGCTTCAAGGAATCAGAAATTGGTTGAAAATAATTAAATATTAATACACATCGACAGTCGTCGGTTTTGATATCGTGTAATACATCTAAGTAGCATCAGATTAGTATCTTTTAAGTTCTAGTATCCTTAAATATAAATCTAATGAGTAAACTCTTCCGTAGTGATTGTTGGTCTGGTGGACATTCCTCTTGTAATTATCGTTTTATATTTTTATGAAAGTATTATCTTCTATCTAATCCTTATCATTTTGTCGCACCAATCATGTACAACGATAGCCAATTACTTGGAGTCAGGTGTCTTCATTAATTAAATGACAACCTAATTAATAGGTACATCATATTATTTTGCTAATTGCAGATTTTCCCTGGCACGAAGAGTTTCAGATGATAACGTATCGCTTAGTTGCTGCCGGTCTTCCAGATCGATACTACAATTTGACAATAGACTTGATGAGACTACAAAATCATGTGCAAGCACACAATGCGACTGAGCAGCGTGAGCCACTACCGATTTCAGAATTCAGTGGACCGTTCTATGTTTATGTCATTGGTACAGCACTTTCTCTGATTTCTTTTCTTTTGGAACTTATAGTTTTTACTTGTTGGAAACCCATCATAATTTTGTAATAAATTAATAGCACACTTACATGTTTTTGGATGCATCGATTTTGTAATCGTAGGTACCTACTTAATTAAACATACTTATTGATACACAGCTTTGCGGTCTTTTTTAATTAACATTGTTTTTTATGAAGTTCTCAACTTATAAAATTTAATAACAGTAACATGCAACAAGTATATTAGATCTTTTTATTAACAAGTTTTTCACTTAACCGTGTCATAAAAAAATAAAAAGGAATAGGTAATTCCTTCAAATATAATTTGAAATCAGGCGGATGAAGTCACGGGAAAATTCTAGTTAATATATCAATGAAAACATGCCACATACATAAGTACTCCTATCAATAGCTTTTGTTTAACACATTCTCTCGTGACTTGGTGTTTGTTGTATCATTTTACTGATTTTATTCCACAAAAGGCTATAGTCCGACTATGCTAACAACATCGCCATATCTTGCTCGAATTGTCATTAACACCTCTTGGTAAGTGATATACAATACAGTATTGCCATTAGCTTCGTCGAGAATGGCAAAGTGTATTGTGCTGCTCTTGATAATAGCAGTTGCATTACGCTGCAACGGCTTCAGGATAGAGGGCATGCATTTGACACCTGAATACCTGAAGGCAGATATAGAAGTGAGAGTATCGGGCAATGATTATATCGATTACAATATGGAACACGGTAAAAGTGACATGCTGATTGTGGCCGTACCGTTGGACGACGCTGCGGACGTGCAAGCTGTAATAGACGTGGGCGATGAAGAAATTGTTGTTGAGAAGAAGAATTTTGATCAACCGCTAGATAAATAGTTTAAACTATGAACATGATCTTGGGTTTAAGTTTTACATATTAAGATTTATTGCTGGTATATTTTTTTTCGAAATAAAATACATTTTAAGTATCTGTACTGTGTATTATATTGATTCCTATCTACTTCAAAGAAAGAAAGAAAAAATATTTATTCACGCCGCACAAGGCAAAAATAAAAGCATACAAAGTGAAAAAAAATAGTAACAGAATACAAAATACATATATTATACAAAATAAAAAAAAAAACTAAATTATTGCGGCGATGAAAGGGCAGCTGGCTCAGCATGTTGCCGCGACTTACGCCACGACGCTAATTTTCAGCCAGTGCCCGGGGTGTGACGTACGAGGAGTCCAGCAGTGCCAGCATCAGACACAATTATACTTGATTAGTCATGAGTCGTGTAACAGAATTAGTTTGAATAATCATATAATTAAAAATTTTGAAATAGTTTTTTTTATACCAGAACAAATCCCTTCGGCCGTTAAGGAAACCATAGTTTCGTAACTGGTTTCCTAAACTGATTTTATAATACTTGTATGCAACTGGCTTCCTAAAAGGCTTTTATAATACTGGTAACTAGTTTCCTAGGAGTATTGATGTATTTTTTATTCCGCCGATATCTTTGATACCAATTAAAATTTAGGGGTCATTCCATCAGCTACTTTATTTAGAAAAAAATAAAATAAAAATACACTTCACGCCTTTTAATTCCAAAGCGAGGTAGGCAGAGGCACTTGCTAAAGAAATTTGCCCACGGTTCACCAAGCGTATTTAACCCAACGTGACAGGGTATGAGCCCATCGCCGTTATTTTGAACTTAAACTAACACTTCTTGCAAAATTAAAAATCTTTATATGTTAAAATAATTGTTTCAAAATACAAACGCATACGGTGAAGTGATTTCGATGCAGTGGCCCACAGTTATCAATTCATTTTTCAAATCTTTTACTGCAGTCTCTATTTCCATGTCTATCTCTAAGTTACGTTTACTTGATTTGCAGTTATTTTTAAAAATATTACTGACTTTGCTTTCTTTAATTAATATATCCAGTAATTGTGCTACTGTGACATTTTTTTGTCTAATAAACCTATTTATGCGGCTGTGCCATCCTTCTAGGTTGTTCTTAGTTCTAGTTTGTTCCTTACTACAGCATCTCTATATAGGTACTTAGCTACTTATGTATTCAAGTTACGAACAATAACTAAAAAATCCTTTATGGAAACTAGTTACATACTAGTATTATAAAATCCGTTTAGGAAACCAGTTACGAAACTATGGTTTCCTAAACAAATTGAGCAAATTTATTTATTCAAATTTAATAATGCAAATAATAAATTATTACCCTTCCCTACAAACAAATAATCTTAGATACCACGCCGCTTTGGGGACAGCGATTGCCTTTTCTGGCACAACGAGGAGGAGCGGCCGGGAAGAACCTTAAGGCATATCATCTGGTACTCGCTCGGGCCCGCTCGAAGTGGAGCCAGCCACTCTCGGCCGAGTGCTTAAAGGCATCCTCTGTTTGCCTTTCCACTCGCCACAGAAGGGTACTAGGAGAGCAGCGCACCGCAAAGCTACCTTGGTTGCCTGAACGCTTTTCAACGAGTCCGGGCAACGGTCTTTTTCGGTACAGCCACGATCCTCTTAAATCCTTATTACTTATAATAAAATATTGCGATTCTTGGTATTCACGTGGGTTCCGCTTAGAATCTTAATCGATTTTAGTAGGCGATTTTTATTTATGCGGGTTCAAACATCGGGTATGGTGGCGTTACGCGTATTAGTATATCAATGAGTACCTACGCCTCGTGATTTGATCCATTTAGTTCTATAGAGCAAATTAACACTAACGTGTTTCGCATAGACTTTCATTATATTGTGTCATTATCAATATTTAAATAAATCCTTTCTTGGCGGAATTCTACACAACTCTACATCTGAGCTGTGTCTAGCTGAGCCGGTTTCGGCTGATGAATGAGTGAGTGTTATTAATTGTGTTCTAAATATAGATGAAATAAGTCTATACGGCAAGATTTCATAGCACGTACATATGATTGGATGCGGATCCAACACGTGAAGTCGTCGGAAGTGGGTCCGTAAAGAAAACAGCCGCGCTAAGCACGGAAAAACTGGCCAATGGCCAATTGTCAGCGCCCTATGTATCGTCTAGTACATGTTCATCTGGTTTAAGGATTTTTTGTACTTTTTTAGTTCTATTTTATTCATTTGTTACGTAAGTAGAAAATAACAGTCTGTCATGTATGTTGTAAAGTTAATGAGCAGTACCTATTGTAGGAAACCATCGTAGGTATCCTTTTTTATTTATTGGTTCACTAAACCGACCACAACAATTTTAATATTATGTAAGTATTAACATAAACAAAAAAACAAGATATACTTAGAATTTCTGACGATTCTGACGGAAACCCCCTTATATGTAGTTTTTTTAATCAAACGTTTACTCTAATTTAATCTAAATGAGTCCCCGACTACCCCAGTAAATAATTGAATTCGACAGACATTTGTGATGCAAAATATAATGGCGCTTTAAGAATGAAAAGGATCAGGCACGCTTACAGAGCGGTACTCCCAGTCTTCTTCTACTGCAGTACTCAGAGGGCTTTAAAAACAAAAACCTGGTATGGATTGGTAGGTACGTGGAATTAAAAAAAAACATTCAATATCCGGGACCAGTCCTGGAAACTGGCTCACCACGACTACTTTGGCCACAAAGTAAAAGTTATACTTAGCCATTGTTTTTTTGTAAGTGCTAGTTACCTACATAGTAATTAATTTTAGAGCTTTTATGCTATCTTCTGTAGGTAAGTACCTAGTTCATGTATAAAAAAGAGAATCTACTAGTAGTATTCTTTTTACACCCAGTTACGACACTAGTCGGAATGAAAAACAAAAATAAGTGTCAAAAACATATTTATTAAAAAAAATATCCTTAAAATTACTTAACCTTAACAAAACTTACAGCCTTAAATTACAATATTGTTATGATAGTCACTCCTCATGCCATGCTATAGATCGCTTAGTCTAACCGAGCCATGTGGGGAGGAACTTAATCCTGCCTTCCAAGCTTGATAATCCGTTTTCATACTTCAGGCCCTCGAAATCAGCCAGGAGGTCGTTGGAGGGGTTATCGCCTCTGAGAGCGGAACGTTTGGCCACCTTGTGTTCACCAGCGTTTGTGGAAGACTCCGCAGTATCCGGTTGCACCGTGGTGCCTATTTCAATGATATCTAACTCAATGACTTCAAGCACTTCTCCGCTATCTGCAGTACTTTTTGTGCTGTTACCAGCTTCCTTGTCAACGGGAACCGGCGAGCCCAGCGATACAGCGATCAGTAAACTCAGCGTGAGAAGGATTAGCGACGACGAAGCCATGGTCTTGGTGGGCTTCAAGGCACTTCTCCGCGATTGAAACGGGAATACGCTCCCTACGCAAAATAAAACCTCTTGTCTCAAACAGACCAGTTGGAATGTATGAAACATGTGAAATATACCGCCCGTTATATACTCGATCTGAGGCGGAATAGTAAAATTGCGCTAACAAATAACTCCATTATAGGAAAAACATTGACGCATTCACAGTCACAATTGGTTAGATATAGTGATAATTTCATAAGTAAATGACTTCAATAACATCCCGTTGTTGTGAAAAATAGGAATATTAATCATCGAGGTGGGACCTTCGCTACTGATTTGGGATGTTTTTGTTATTATGTAAGAGCAATGAGATTTGTAGACCGATAAAAATAACCTTACAGGTAAACAAGACTGTCGCACTTGAGTTAAAAACACTGAGGTAAATATGTATGCCCCTATTGTCCTAAAATATATGTACCATTTTAAGGTTGTTGTTGTTCTACTAGGTACTATGTTTTCTTGGGTTAGTTTCCACAGAAAACATGAAAAACATACATTTCTCTTTCTGCGTTTCATCACTACGTACCTAGTATAAAATGACTGTGGTGCAGTGGTCGAGGTACTTGACTTGCAATCGGGAAGTTGCGAGTTTGAGATTGGCTCTTTATTAGAGCCTATGCACACAATGCAACGTTCATACGGTGAAGTACAATATCGTGATGAGAAACCCGCACACTATTCATCATCATCATCATCAGCCCATACTTGTCCACTGCTGAACACTGGCTTAAATACGCATTTTCAATTCACCAATTATGAGAATTTGCTCGGCATATGCCTGTGCCTCCCCCGCTTTGGAATAAAAAGGCGTGAGAGTATTGTCCCGGTAAATGTATTAATGGTTCAAGAACATCGATAGGTTTTTACGGCATTACCGCTATAACCGCATTGCCGACGAAGTAAAAGTTGTTCATACTGACGAGCCCGGCAATGTTTCTAAGACTTGGAGACTCCGTTTCTCAGGCTCTTTTACACGCCGTATTCAACGTTAAATAAAAAACGTTGACTAAACTCGAAAAAGTCACTTCTTCATGTCACAGTCCCCAAGGAACTCTATAATATAATAAAAAACGACAAAAAATCTACTCTATATACAAAATTACCGATTAGCTGAGGGACACGCAATAAGGGACAGAAGATATTTTCTCCAACTCTTTCACTCCTGTATGTTTTTTATATCGTCCCGTTTTATTCTAAACGTTAGTTTAGGATTTTAACTCTAGTTGTTTTTGGTCTGAAGTTCAAAAGGCTAAATGTAGACACATATTTTTCTTAGGTGCCTTAGGACAAAGAAAGGAATTTCCGTTTCCACGGAAAATAGCGGGAAGAAATGTTGTATGATAAATCTTAATTGGGTTAGTTATAACTAGGGAATTAGTACGAAAAGCAATTGTATGTACAAATATATGCCGCTATAACGGTACGTGGTTACCAGGAACCATTTTTTGATGAACAATAATTTAACCACAGCGATGCGGCGTAGTTTATGAGCCGTTTAAAGGTAAAGTAAATTTAAAATGCTTCCCGAAATTCTCACGGGAACAGGACAGACAATCATACCTGTCTAATCTAGGTACGTTCCGGCAGTAATCTAAGCCGCCAAACAGCTTGGTCGATAGCCTGATCTATCTTTTATAAAATTTGCCAATTAATTTTTATTGTCTGCTAGAGCCAGTACAAAGATACTCGAAGAAACATCAGGCATGTCCCATTTCTTTCATAGAACATGTTTCTATAACCCACTTTTCCTAGAGAAAAGACGATCAAACTGATGTTGTTGAATAACATGTTTTTTTTAAATGGGGATTTGCCGCGGGAATCAATTCGTTTTTTTTGTGGCCCCAATAACGAATGTGACCAAGAATATGGGGGTGAAGTATGCTACACTGTCGTAGATGCATAGCTCTGGCAACGCAGCGGCAAACGGTGTGCATGGATGTTTTACTACGGACGACATAGAATTGAGAGTAACGAAATCAGCAATGCACATCGTTTGCTTCTACGGTGCCAGAGCGATGCAACTACCAGGGTGTAGTAGACTGGTCTACCACCGACCTTTTGAAACTAATGAATGTCACTAGATCTTAAGGCTCATTTTATATGTGTACACGGGATATTCCTCACGTGACTTTTTACGTTGCGTAATGGAAGAAAATATGTACCATATACCTCTACATATATGTATGTAAATATGTACTAAAATATAATTAATAACTTTTTACAAAGACACCAGTAATTCTAATTAATAAACCCTATAGTTAATTTAATAAATTCTCTATGTGAGTTTTAGTATCATAACACATTTGAAGGTAGGTCAGGTTCGGCAGTTGCGTTATAACTGGATTAAATCACAAAAATGGGGTAGGCATAGGTAAAGGCTCATGGTACCTACACGAGTTTTATCACTACGTGTTCCTTCACCATATGAGCGTTGCGTAGCGTACATAGAATCTTCTAAAATATAATAGAATCCGATTTAACGAGAAACCCTTTATAAAATAGAATGGGCAATACCAAAAACAATATTATCTAAACCCACCTCTTTGTTGCGATTGCCAGAAATAATGTGTTGTTAATAGAATTTTCACAAATAGCATCGGTAAACAAACAGAAATCTCGTAGATATTATACCTACGTTAGTAGAATATTGTGTTTTCCTAAACAATAACTACAATGCGTCAATGGGCAGATCACAATCCGCAAACAAGTCGCTCAGTATCTACAGTAACATCTAACACATTATCCAAATACTTTGCTCTATAAAACTATCGGTCGGCGTTTCAGAGCTTATACACAAACTTCAGTTCATTCACACAACAAACGAGACAAAATTGGATCTGTTCAAAATGCGTTCGATAGTATTGCTCGCCGCGTTTGTGGCACTGTTTGCCATCTGCGCCTGCGCACCCCAGCATCAGGAACAACAGGGAAAAGCCGGGCAAACACCATCAGCTACAGGAAAAAAAGATGCGGCGTCTGGTGCTGTGGGAAAGGTTTCTGGTGCTGGTGAAGGCAGGGTACGACGTGACACAGGCCTGGAGAGCGACCTCCTGCCATCTGGTGGCGAAGCTGAGGCGTCACCCTTCGGTGAGACCTCGCAGCTGGCTGGATCTGGACGCATCAAGGTGCTGCCAGCGTTCCTGGGTTAGATAGTGTTAAGCGAGGAGACCAAGGCAAGATTATAATGACGGATTTTATTTCGATTTCGGTAATAATATTAAGTTGGTATTGTTATGTATAATATGTACCTAAGTATGTTTTTTTTGAGAATAAAAGATGAGTCTCATTGAATGGTTGTTGTAATTTAATGTAATTTAGTGACTTTTTTTCCTAATTTCGGGACGGGGCTTGTTACTTTTAATTTTTTTCTATGCTTGTTATATTTTTTTAAAAGAGTCCTGGCGACGGGAAAATACTAGCAGGCTCCCTTATTCACTGATAATTCTGCTATTGGCTGTCATACCGTTCACTGGTGCACCCACCGCTCCCGATTATTCTTCCAGAAAACTAAATTTTACTCTTGTTTCCTCACTTACCTAGTATCTTTGTGTATTTGCGATGTATATTGTGTAGCCTGTGCCTATATTAACGAATTTCGGGATAACGGCCCGCCCCGGCTTCTCAGGAATTGTTTCCCTAGTATATTATGGATGTATTATTTTACATATAAACATATAAAAAATCTTGTGGAATCACTTCTATCTATTTTAAAAAAAGGAGTCAAAATATATTTCTTAGTTTTAATGATATAAGCATACATAGGGACAGATAGTGGGAAGCCATCTGCCACTCAACTTTGTTTTATACTATGGTAAGCGTAAAATAAAACTTTCGCGTTTCTAATATTACTTAGTGGGATTGACCTGAAACAACGAACTGATTGTTCCAGTCATTCAGGTACCTCATTTATGCATACTATGTTAAATTTGCATGGATCATTTGTGAATGTGTGGATGATTAAATTACCTTGGCATTGAAAATACTAGGTAAGTAGCTACACACTATTACTCATTGTTTATTTGCGTATCCCTTTGCTAACCTTTTGTTCGTTAGTAATAACATGCTAATCGCATTCTAATAGTTTGCTTTCTTCCTATATAAAGTCCATTCGATGTCACCATTTTTTCATTCATTGTGCAATTTTCCTTGTGAATCTGCTATGATCAAATCGGTGTTAATCCTCATAATGTTTTCAAGCGTCTCAATAGGTCTTTCTGCAAAGTTTTTACATGATATAGATGATATTGATTCATCCCAGCCGGTTCCAGAATCACTAACTGAAGAACGAGCAAAAAGAGACGTTGCAGAAGATGGACCAATTGGACAAGAACAATTTCTCACTGCGGAAAGTAACAATGAATATTATTACAAACCGTTGTATGAATATAGAAGAATAGAACACACGAAGAGAAGAATCAGCATGTACAACGCATTTGCCGGATAACATAGTGCGCAACTTCGTTACCGATTGTGTCAATTAGATTTAACATTCCAATTAAAACGTGAACGTTGTTAGTGCCCCATTAACGGCTTAGTTATTCTTGTATTTCATTTGACTTACCTTCGTAACAAGGGCTACAGCATGGTTGCTGGTATTTTGCGATATTTGTTATGTTTCTATGGGTTGGTGAGTATTTTCACAGTTTTATTACCTGTAGATAATAACCTAGGTACATTTGTGGGTGATTGAAATAGGATTAAAAGGATTAAAGGATATTATTGTATTTAAAATTTATTTCAGCTTACCCTAACTAACGCGGGCATATCCCCAGTTCATGATCACAGAGCTAAATTAAACTCTAAAGATGGGGCTGAAAGAATAGGAATGAACAGTCCACATAGGATATTAAATCACATTGATAATTCTATACAAACTGCAACAAAAAACGTAACGCAAAACGTTCATATGGAACAAAATTTATACCAGATCTCGAAAGATTTAGTGTCCGCCATACTATCAAAACTGGAAATTCAAGATAAGATTACAAGAATCACAAGAGAAGCTTTAGAAGCTCCAGGGAAAAACAAAGGAATTTCAGCGATAGAAACCAGAAGGATATTGGATTACATATCCAGGACACTCTCAGGACACATCCTATCAATCACTAGGTCATCTACAGAACCGGAATTGCATCGTCTAGTGTATGGTCTTGGGCAGATCGCCGCTGAAGTATCCATAGTATCAGCTTTACAAGATGCAACATATTCAAACGCATTAACAAAAAAACATTCCACGGATGTTCTATTAAGAAAGAAACGAGAAACGGAGAAAGAACCACTAAATCAACCGTTACCTACTCCTGTAACTCCATCACTTTACAATATTATCATGAACGATACTAAAATAAGAAAAAAGACAGACCCAACTGTAGAAAAAGCGAGTCCATTTTCGGTCCTGCCACGACGAAAATCTGTTCAAATCTTGAAAACTGCACCAACCGATAACGTCAGTCCTCCTAAAGGATTCTTAAATCAAACGGTCTTAGAAGCAGATGGAGATGAACATGTCGGTAACGTTAGTGAAATAATAATAAACAAAGCCGTGAATGCCACTCTTTACATTCCTAAGCAGGATGAAGATGATTTAAACACACACACCTTAGAAGATGATTGGGTTGAAGGCAAAGAAAATCTTTATAAACCTGCACTAAATTCAGATGTTTGGGCAGAACTAGAACTAGACCAACCTGATATCGATGAAGAGAAAAACGAAAAGAAAGCTAAACAGAAGCTTGATCGACTAGAAGCTAAAGCTAAGAAAGCCATCTTATATGCTGGTGATGTTGCTTATTTGGCGGCTGCTAGTGTAGTTGCTTTAAGGCGAGCATTGACTGCATCTATTGAAGTAAAAATGTCAGTCAAATTCGCCAAGAACGGCATGTCAAATCATCAAGATTTGATGATGAATTTAGCCCGTACAGCCGCACAGCAGGCAGGAAAAGAAGCCAGAAGTGCCTCTGCTAAGTCTCTGGCATGTGAAAAAGTGATTAAACTAGCATTGAAGTATACCAGTCAATCGTTGGGAGCAAAATTAAACCATGTTGCTAACAGGATTGTAATGGACTCGTTATCATTATCAACTTTAGCGAAATCAATGGCGTTCGTGTCATCAGATATAGCCATTAACTCTTTGTACCAAGCAACTGAAGTTAAGCCAGCTACTTGATTAAATAATACCAAACACTTTATTTTTCTTTCATTTTGATATACAGGCAACTTTAATGTAAGAATTGTACCTGAGCCAAAAAGCATAAAATATATTTAGGTAAAGAAAAGAAGTTTCTGTCTATCTGAAAGTTCGCCTTATTTATGTATTTCTCATATACCTCTATTCTATATAGTTTGTGTCATGTACTGAATGATGATTAATTTCTTTCGGTAAAGTTTTGTGTATTATACCACGGAATCCAAGGAACCTATGGTTCCATAACTGATGGCCTTTTAAAGAAAGTATTCATAACGTTTATTGCGATTGTTATTTTCTTTCGTTCTACAAAGAGTATTTTTGCAGTAAGTAGGTTTTCATGTCACTTAATTATTTAACAACAAAAACGAACATTTTAGTTATAACAAATGTATGCATACTTATTTACATTGCAAGTACACAACCAATAACAATATCACAGTTTCGTCGACATGTTTATTTCTTTTGAGATAACTTTCATTTTAATTTTCAAATGTTTCTTGTGTTGTTCCAAGGAGTCACTGTCATCATCGTATGTGCCCTCCATTTCTCGAGGTGAAAGGATTTTGCGCATAAAACCAGACAGTAAACGTCTCGTAAGCTGTTTTGAAGAGTCTCTATGCATTTTTCTTCTCTCCAACTTGATTGGTCTTGTATAGTCGTCATCATTATCATCATCGTCCGTGTCGCTATCAGCAGATTCGTCGTCTATTTCTGATTCCTCTTCACGTTTCCCTTCTTCTTCTGATTTTTCTATGTCATCTTCACTTACATTTTCTTCGACTGACTCGCTACTTTTCTCTCTATTGGGTTCTGTTGTGGTCGATGTAACGAGTTCTTTATTTTTTTCTGTAGTGGTTACCTCTGGTGTTTTTTTGTCTTTTATGACTGCATTTGTTACAACATTTTGGCCTGGTGTGGTGAAATAACCAACTTCATTCTCCACGTCTCTGTCATGTGGTATTGCTGCGTAAGCATGCGCCAAAACCAACAAGGTTGTTATTTTTAGTAACTGCAACAAAATTGTATGGGTTTTTTAACGTTCTGTTCTAGGGAGTGAATAAACATCTATTCCAGGTATAATTTCGTCCAATGACGGACATTCGAAAGGAATATGCGAAATATCAGCCTGATATAAGTTATACCTCCAAAGGAAAATCAAAATAATAATTTACTTGAACAATGCAAACAACAAAGCATGTATTGGCAGTCTTCTCTATATCGAATCGATACATAATTTCCGTTTTGGCTATTCTCTTCTTTATTTTTATTCAATGTATAAATTATAATTATAGGGATACTTAATTAGAGGGATGCTTCCCTCTAATTAAGGATCCCTTTGTCCATTGTAATACCTACTAATATTATAAATGCGAAAGTAACTCTGTCTGTCTGTCTGGCTGTTACGCTTTTCCGCTTAAACCTCTCAACCGATTTTGATGAAATTTGGCACAGACAATCTTTAGACCCTGAGAAAGAACATAGATCTTTTATTGCGAAAAAAAGGGATGAAGAGGTTGAAATAGGGGTTGATAGTTTGTATGGGATTACTTAATTTTAAAAGATAAAACCATGAAACTTAAATATAAAGCACTAAGAAATAATTAAAAATTTGTTCTAGCGTTTTTCAAATTTCGACCAGTGAGGGGGTGAAATAGGGGTTCAATGTTTGTATGGGAGTTCGTTATTTTTGAAGATAAAACCATGAAACTTGCAACTGAGGTACTTATACCATAACCTAATATAAAAATAAATTTAATCTCAATGCGGGGTAGGTAGAAGCACTTTCTGAGCGAATGCCCACGCTTCACCAAGCGTATTTAACCCAGCAGGATAGGGGGTGAGCCCATCGCCGTTATAGAGTTCACACCTTGCGATGTGCGGGTTTCATCACGATGTTGTCTTTCACCGTACGAGCGTTGCGTTGCGTACACAGGCTCTCAAAAAGAGTCCCATTGGTACACGCCCAGTAGCCGTAGACGAACCCGCGATCTCACGATTACAAGTCAAGTTTCCGACCAACTGAATTGCAGAAGGTCGTAAAAACAAGTATTTTTTAAACTTTTACTCTATTACACAAAGATCTCTCTTTATAAATCACATGCTACGCGGACGAAGTCGCGGGAAAAAGCTAGTTATATAGAGGTATATAGGTAGAGAATAAAGTAATGGTAACATGAATGTTTAATATAATGAATTACCTCAAACTCGGTTATTATTTAGAATTATTATTAATTAATCTTAGTTATTCAAACTTACCATTTTGTAAACAAACATAAGCTGTTACTAATTTAATACTTCGCTGGTGGATACCCAACGCTGCACTGATGGCCAATATAATCTAGACGTTGTTTTTATATGGTTTTACTTAGGTCTAAATAACTGGTTTATTTTAAAATATGTGGGATGTAGAGGTTGGCCCTAAATTTGACCTGTTTTGTAAACATCTCCGTGTCGAATGATGTATTGACGATGGGAGGGAATGGATCTTTGGAAGGCTATATAGTATTTCTGAATGTCAATAAACTTGTTTTCAAAAGATTGTCCCTGGTTGTGCCCTGGTAGAAGATATTTTTTTTTCATCGGCTATTTTACTCAATACCCAGTTTGTATTGCATTCTAAAGTAGTAAGTAAGTAATGACAAACACCAGGTGTTAAATTGTAAGTAGAAACTTTGTATTGGTAGATCTTGATGAACATTTTTACCATTTCTTAGTAACAACGATGACAACAGCCAAGTTTGGCTTATACTCGTTTTAACTTCTTAACGTTTTAACTTAGGTGGTCACCAATAAACTCTCGTTTAAACGTCAACTCTACATAGGTATACACAACACCAATGTGAATTGAGCCATGCACAATTGGTCAAAACGTGGTCCTTTTTTTTCAATTGAAATTATATCTACTGTGTGTAAATAGACACCGACCAATGACCCACAACAACATAGGTTAGAAACGTTGTTGGGCTCGTGATACTGGAATACTTATTCTATTGCAACTAAAATGTGGAATAGTAAAAAAAATCCATCACCATACAAAATGACTGAGCCACATGACGTCGACTGCTGTACGAGTGCGTCCCTCAACGATTTCCATGATAATATGGGGGGGGGGGGGATGCTAATAATTGTCACTCTTAGCTGGCGGGTTGGCAATCGCAGTGGTGTTGTCGTTTAACTCACAGAGAGCGCTGCTGCCCGATCTCTGAAGAGTTCGCTAGGTAGCCTCACACGACCCCCACGACGGGAAAAAATGGGCTGAGGTGACATATGTATTCTATTCGCTATCACCACACGGCTTGACATCTACCTAGGCAAAAAAATACTGTTTTGTATGGGGACACATAGGTGACTTGGCCTAGTTTATGGCCGGACTCGAAACCATAGCGGTCCGATTGCAATTAGTCTAGTGTCAGTGGTCTAGTACTGCCCAACTCCCAGCGATGTGCTAGAAAGGCAAGAAAAGTATATTTTAGCTCTCCCGCTCACACCTGTGTACAGTGATAGAGACCGAGATCGGAACTCACCCGAACAACTCGTAGCGAGTTCTAATCTTCGTACTAGTCCCGAAATAAATGGCATAAGCAAAGGTGACGTGGACAAGAAAAAAAATACTTAATAAATTTTCACTTTTGTGGTGATAAATCACATTAGCAATATCCCATTAACTAATAAATTGAATCCGCCAAGCTTGGTAATTATTGTAATTTCCCCCCAAAATATTATGGAAATCGTTGGGAGAAGACCTCGTCCTGCAGTGGATATCATGTGGCTGGTGATGATCTTCGAACTTTTGATTCAACTGAACGGGACTTGGTTTTTCCCCGCAGTTCTCTCCACTGCATGCAACTGGATGTAGAGACTTTTTTTATCACTATGAACAACCGTTTGATCACCATCCTGCCTGATGTTAAGCAGCGATGCGGACTACGATGGAGCAAACTCGTTCATTAGGTACCTAATCACCGGCGACTTGAAGACCTTCAGTTTAGGGAAAGGTACGCAGGAAACACAGACTCCGGCAAGTCATTCCACATCCTGGCGGTTCGTACTATGAAAATGGACGTAAACCGTTTGGTTCGCGTAAATGCTAAATCCACCTGGTATGGATGACGTTTTGCCGTTCTTTTGGTTGTCCTATTGTAAAAACGCGATGGGGGTATTAGGTTATGCAACTCCGTAGCACACTCTCCGAAATGCACCCGATAGAAGACAGATAGGCTCGCAACCTTGCGGCGATGCTTTAGACTGTCTCTAATGCGAATGTTTTGAAAAAGAGAGTGGGATTATCCCGGTTTAATTAATTTATTTTTACTGTTTCTACACATTTAACTGTTTTTACGCCACGTCTGTGCAACTACGAATGGACAACAAACATTGCTATTTGTAAATATTACTTTGAGGGTTTCGTTTTTTTTTACTAGCCTACAAAGTCATAATTGTTACACAACACCTAGCAATCACAAAGGTGTGAGCATATTGATGCTCTGTCGGCGGCGAGCTGCTGGCAGCGGGCTCCACTGCCTCCAAGGTTCATTAATATGTATATTCTGTTTAGTATAGGTATAACAGCCGAGGACTGGTAACCAGGTTTTAGTGGGTGAGAATCCCACATAACCTCGGCGCTGTCCCCGCTAGCGGTGGGTATTCGAAACGGAAAAGCTGTATGCAGGGTTGTTTTGAAATTTGGCCACAGGTGTGACATAATAATGAAAAATGCTGAGCGCCAGACGCTCACTAATAACTGGGCGAAAAAATGAATTCATGCGAATTTTTAATTTACTTATGTAAAAAACAACTTGTGTATTTTTTGTATCTCTATTGTTGAGGGGGTCCTTACAATAAATTTAGTCTTACAAACCATTTCTTACCTCGCTGATCATCTTGGCAAAAGCTCTCATTATTGGCCATTACACCATCTCATAAATTTTAATGTGAATAGTGGACATTTGCTTAGCAAGTCTCTGTTCCTAACGCTTTGAGATGACTTACCCGCAATAAGTACCCTAAAAATTCTTTAGTTTTCTTTGTAATTATAAGTAGTATCCGTGTAGTTAGCATTTACTTCTTGCGCCCCGCTTTCCAATAAAAGACGTGGAATGTATTTATTTAATTTATTTTTGGTTCAGTAAGTAACTTATACATTTTATTTTAGGTATTATGTACAGTAGAAATAAATTGAAACATAATTTGTTAATATCAATGGACAAATCACGAAAATGAAGGTATCACTAGAGAGACAGTAACCTAATGTCAAAAAGCCTTTTAAGTTTACTAACACTTTCGTGGACACTCGGGAAAGTAGACAATGTAAGTTTTTTTGTTATGATGTCGGGTTGTGTCTCCGAAAGTATCAAAATTTATTCAGGAAGTATACAAAGAAAATGTTGAATATCACAATAGAAAATGTCTTATATCACAAAAAGATCCCTTTAAATTTTTACCAATCGCTGTATTCTGGTCCGTCGTAGTATCTGAAAAGACAGAAAAAGACATTTTTTACAATATAATTTATATTACGTCCGCCGTTACCAATAAATAGTCTTTACCTACTAACAAACGCTATACTTTGCACAGATTTGCTTATACAAAGTCACAGGTTATTGAAACTGGTTGCTCTGAATTTCATACAACTGACAAGTTGAGTTTGGTATATGTTCGTTATGCCGTCATTATTAGTAAGGGTCATTGTACAGTCAGTTGGTTGTTTCATTATAGTAGGTAAATAGTAAATTCACGGAAAATCTCTATAAATTAATATATTATTGTAATTACTTAAACTTAAGTAGGTGCTTCTAATAATGTGCATAACAAAACACTGTGTAAACATGATTAAATAATATTCTGTCGTGGTATAGTAGGTATCATTAAAAAATATGTACCTAACTGGTAGTGGGAAATAACTGTGAATCAATTTCAACCCAACCCGTAAAATTAATCGTTTACCTCTTTTGCGTTTTTGTAATATGCGGAAAATACTTTTTTCCTGATTTTCCGCTATAAAAAATCCTAAAATTACCAACAAGATCATTACAGTGTGCCAAAGATCATTTGACGCTTGACTTAAACGTTTGGCACGCAATATGACCCAATCCAGTCCAGTTTTGGTGGATAGTGCTCCATATTATCACGGCACAAACATGTACAAAACATCTAAAATGTACCAAGACAGCGAGAGATATAGTATTAGCAGAAATCTCATTATATTGGCGAGAAACCACATTATATTCACCTCACGCGATCTTATGATCCTAGTCGCATTGTAAACGGGGAAGGATGGGCCGTTGAAATTGGACGTAGTTTCACAGAAAGGACTCAGTCCACAATTTGCCCGAAATTGAATTAGCTATAACAGGGTGCACCAGTGGTGTATCAGAAATGAAGTGATCTGACAGAGAACCAAAATCAAACATAGCTCATCGTTTTAGCAAGCTGAAGTGGCAGTGGGCCGGCCATATTAGCCGTAGAACCGATGACCGTTGGGGAAAACGAGTTCTCGAGTGGAGACCGCGTCTCGGCAAACGAGTGTAGGACGCCCTCAGGCAAGGTGGACTGATGATATACGCAAGATGGCTGGCAGAAGCTGGATGAGAGAAGCCGAAAACAGATCACAGTGGCTGGCAATTGGAGAGGCCTATGTCCAGCAGTGGACAAGTATGGGCTGATGATGATGATACCAGGGTGCTAAGTTAAGACATATTCATAATATAAAATAACATTTACACAAAAAAAAACACTTTGTATGGCGGGTCAATAGCGCATCCAACTTTAAAGCTCAATATCTCCGAAGTAACTTTTTTTGGATTCAGTCCTTTCTGTGTAACGTACGTCCAATTGTGATCGATTGCAATGCAGCACCCCAGACACTTCTCCACATACTTGTATGAAAGACCCAAAAATTTCACCGGTATAGTGTGAAGAAAAGTGATCGGTCGCTTGTTTCATACAATGTAATTTAATAAAACAAAGAACTGACTTCAACCATATCTGAACAGTTATGGTCAATGCCCGTCCACACATTCAGAATTCCACTCGATTTATCGGGTTTGCCATTAGCAATACCCTGATTTCCTTATCATGAGACCCCCTTGGAAATATCTTCATTCAAACAAAAAAAAATCGTCAAAAATTGGTTCATAAATGATCCGCGAACAAACATACAAAAAAAGCATAATAAATACGGTCGAATTTAGAATGATTACTTTTTTGAAGGCGCTTAACAAAAACAACAACTTTCGATCTCTCATGGTCATTAAATAATAAGGAAATATACCTGGCTCCGTAGTGATGTTCATGGTGTCCAGGGTGATGGTGATGGTGGTAGTGATGGTATCCAGGGTGATGGTGATGATGATAATGGTGTCTCCCGCCGTCGCCGAATCCGAACCAGAAGGTATTGTCAGTCTTCAAATCTGAAGAGTCTGAATCTTCAGGTGTTGAGCTGATGTAGGGTTCTGGAGCGTTGATTACTGCCACATTTTCCTTTTGTACATGTTCATGAACCAGGTCTTTCACTGAGGTCGTCGATCCTTGGATCACTGTGTCTATATCGTGAGGGAGAGCTGCGCACGCGCTGGCTATGACGAGTAGGGTTGTTAGTTTCAGTAGCTGGAAAATAAAAATAAGAAATTAGCTTCAAGTCTTTTAATCGTATTGAAATGTTACTAAGTGCTTGCGTGTTTATACACGTAACTGTACCATATAGGCTACGCAACGCTCGTATGGAGAAGGATAATGGTACATGGTAGCGTACAAATTACATGGCAGTGATATATAAATTTTCATATCGGTATCTACTTTTCTTAGTTCTTTCGACATTCAAGATACCTCACGAGTACGCAACTTTATCTATATCCAAATACGTAAAGCACTAAGGCGAACCATCTACTTAATGTTCCAATGGCCAACTTTCCAACCAATGTCACTATGAATTTTCTTACCATTTTGACAATCCTTAGCTTCCGGCGGATGTGTGCAGTCTTTGGTCACAAATGTTTGTTTGTTGCCCAATCAATTTGGGTCCTGTTTATATACCCTGGGTACCTGACTGAACAGAAAATTGGCCTAAAAGGTTTGAATTTTAAAAATTACCTTATTTATTCATAAAGGTAAGAATTAGGCGTTTGTTTTGTTTCGTTGTTTGTTGTTGTTATTTTACCTGTATAGATATAGATATGTTTATAATATTTTCCTGGTGCTCCGCGGCTTAAGATTAAATTAAAAACTGAAAGGGTTAAAAACAGATTCCTAATCTTAAAGGGGTTAAACCTTACCTTCGTAGTAATCAATATCTTCTTCTAATATATAAAATTTACGTGTTACAATGTTAGATACCGTACTTCTCCGAAACGGCTTTACCGATTCTCACCAAATTCTATATGCGTTTTCAGTAGGACTGAGAATCGGCTACTATCTATTTGTTATACATCTACCAGTTGTATTTCTCCCAATACACGGGGTACAAATTACGGCAAACATGTATTATAGCAAAATAAATGTTTGCCGGGACAGCTAGTATAGTATAAAACACAGCCTGTCCCTATAGCTGTATGCTTAGATCTAAAAAACTACAAAACGGAGTTTGATGCGGTTTTCTTTAGTTGATAGAGACCTAGATATTTATATTCAAATTGAGTAAATACACACATACAAACATTAAATCACACCTCATCCAGGTATTGAAAAGCGAGTGTCTTATATTTGTCCGTTTACCTACTTAACTCAAACTCGTTGACCCAAATTCTTTGGGTCAATATACTGATTAATAAATGTACATCATAAACAAATAAATTATGTGGCAAATAACATACCTTGTGACTACAGGAAAAATAGTTTTCCTCGGTTTTAACCCATTTATCAGTAATACCACTATAATTTAGAGTTGACATTTCTTATGCACAATTCAAACAAGTTCTATTAGTCAGCCGTGGGGACAACTTTTGAAAAAATATAAAATATACTAGAAGATATAATCTACATTTATTACTTACTTAATACGCTCTTTATGTACTTATTAGTGACGTGCTTTTAAGGCAATTCCTTAAATATCCACGGACGTCAATTGATGAAGCGTCTGTGGTCCAGCTGGTCGGATACTTGTTCGAGTCCGGCTACTGGACGTGTACCAATGGGACTCTTTTTTAGAGCCTATGTACGCAACGACAACATCGTGACAAAACCCGCATACCACAAGGTGTGTGAACCCTATAACGGCGATGGGCTCACCACCTTCACGGTTGGGTTAAATACGCTTGGTGAACCGTGGGCATTTGCTTTAGCAAGTGCCTCTGCCTACCCCGCTTTGGGATTAAAAGGTGTGAAGTGTATTAATTTATTTTTTGTGTCAATTGACAAAGTTTTCACTAGAAACAACCATAGAAGCGATTACGGGAATCGCTCTATAAACATGCCGTTGACGAGCACTTTTGTCAGAATATTGAAACTTCGGCATGCATTGGTCCTCATAATATTTGTTACCAATAATTGCTGGTAAAAAATGCATTCTTGAGAATAGTTGAGATACTTGGATTTTCAACGGGAAGGTATTGATTGGATGATGATAGAGCAATACGGGCCGTTGAGATTGTAATGTATAACTATGCAACGCCCTAGAAATTACATTGTACTTCCCCACAATTTTGGTGGTGTGTGAATTATCCAGAAATTTTAACGCCATGGTGTGAAGAAAAGGGTCTCAGAGCCTTGTAATCGGTCGCTTGTTTGTTGCAAACAATAGAAAATACTTCCAATCCTTATTATACTCCATACTAGGTGTATTTACTTTATAATTATAATATTTTCTTATCTATTTCTTTTAGCTATTATTATTGCTATCGGCATTAAATAGGAAGTTTAGAAAAAAAGTGTGTGCTCACTTCGAAACGATCAAAACTGTCCAATTGTATCCAGCTCACATTGATAGATCTTAGATTAGTCATATGAACACGTAAACACGAAGCTGGTGGGCAAGTCTGCTGCAGTCGTGTTTGAAACACCTTGGCATAGTTATATTACTAAGGAACACTGCGCAATGAAAGCAACAAAAATCGTTTGACGCTGCAATTCCAGAGCGATGCAACAACGAGTTTGTAGCAGATACAGCCTGCTTGTGAATCTAACAAAGCGCGGGGCCTACCACCTAGATTCTTTGACTATATTGAAGCATGAGTCCAGAACAGTCTTTCTCAAGAAAAGGTGACTGTACTGTACAAAAATGAAATTAATTTCCCTATGTTATTGAATCAAAATGTTTGTTGCCGGCTAGGCTTATTCAATGAGAACCAAAGGGCAAATTCGTTTCCTCTTTCGTATTTTAAACTGAAGTAACCACGCTTGAATCAGTCAGTTGTTTAGCAGTAATTGTAGCTGTTTTAGAAAACTTAACAGTCTTTATAAGCCATTTTGGTAACAAGAGTAGGAATTAGTTGTAATTTTGTTATAATTAAGTAAGTGTACCTAGTACCTCACACATTACGAGTGTACTAACCTTACCAGCTTTTGTCTTCACAGGGTTTTATGTTTGATACTTTATAATTTATTTAAGATTTTTTCTTTAACATTGCACTATGTTAAATGTTAAAAATAAACGATTAAATTGAAAAAAAATAGACTGTGTTGAATGACTCCGTAATCTCCTAAGAACAGACCAAGTGCTTAAGAACATAAGATACTCTTTATCCCGCTCCTGTTGGACTCGTCGCTGTATACCTAGAGAGTGTTATAGTTTGTATGAAATACTGAAACTATGCCAGTGAAATCATGGCGCGTCCACAAGTACTCGATATTAATAAATATCAAAAAAGTAAGCGCAGGATCTCTATGATAAAGGTTTCTTTTTTAAGCAATAAATAAATAAGTACTACACTAAATAAACACTACACATCGCTGCTTAACATCAGGCAGGACAGTGGTCAATGGCTGGTAGGTACATCGTTTAAAAAAAAAAGGCACATGTGGAGTGTAAAAGGATCCTGAACAATAATCTCAGAAACTTTTTTGGGCTCGTCAATATGAACAACTTTTAATATGGCGACGGAGATGAAAATTTCTTTTTGCGTAGGCCAATTTAGCATTGACGCCATAGTAAAAGTTGTTCATATTGACGAGCCCAAAAAACATTCTAAGACCATTCGCTCAGAGTCGTTTTGCACGCAGCGTTTTATGTAAGATTATAAAAAAATATTTGATTTGATGAAGCGGTCATTTTCTCATGGTGGGATTGCTTCAGAATCTTGGTTCGCGTTGATGTGTCAAGTTCAAACGCCTAACCGTTCAACAATGTCTGAATGAAAGACATCGCGTATCTTCACGAATCTTGCAAACCATGTTACAAAGGTTGGACGGTCCAAACACTTAATTTAAACATACTTTAGACCTACAATGTGATGGGCTCACCCCCTGTCACGTTGGGTTAAATACGCTTGGTGAACCGTGGGTATTTGCTTTAGCAAGTGCCTCTGCCTACCCCGCTTTGGGATTAAAGGTGTGAAGTGTATACGTATACCTACCACTTAAAACTGTACACCAAAACAAACATTATAAGTCATGCATTAATATTTATAGCCCGTTGGATATTTTTATGTACAATTTTATCTATGGGACTGCCCCAAGTATTTACCTGTTAGGTACGGATAACTTACCATTTTTGTTGTATAGTTCGTCTTGTATCATAGTTCTAAAACGTGTTATATTCGATGGATAACAAAGTGAGATAATCTTCTAGTACATAAACTAAATAATTTCGAACATATGTATTTCTTTACTAGATTTGTGATGTCCTAGCGGAAGGTCGCATATTGCGAGAGGAGAGCCTCACTCCTACGAGACGCGTCCCCAGGTGGCGGATAGGGGAAGGCTCGTCTATTGTTTCCCCAATAGCAGGGTTGGAGCGAAATAAAATAGTTCCCGTGGACCAACAGGCCGGAGACGGATACTCCGTATATTAAACCATTTAGGCTACCAGAAGCCGTGGGGTTACCCCTAAAAGACTGGCTCTGCGGGCACGGACGCAAAGATGGCAGCCCCATCGTCGTGATCGGGGTGCTGGGGGCTAATCTCCTGCACACCCTTAAAATAATAATGATTATGAAAACTTTACGAAATGGCAAAACCCAGATACCTTAACGACGAACTTTGGCACGAAACAACGGACACGGATTGGATGTTGGAATGTCAGAACCATGACTCGACCGGAGAGACTACCCCAGGTATCCAAAGTCATGAGGGACTACAACATCCATATCTTAGGACTCAGCGAAACAAGATGGAACGGCTTCGGTGAGCAACCTGCAGACTACGGCTCCACACTCCCGTATAGCGGCAAGGAAGACGAGGGCGCAAGCCGAGAGTACGGAGTAGGTCTACTCCTTAGCCGTGATGCGAAGAGCAGCCTGCTGGAGTGGAAGCCGGTGTCTGAACGTATTATCACAGCGCGCTTCACCTCTCACGTTAGAAAAATCACTGTGGTACAATGTTACGCCCCCACCAACCCGGCTTCAGACGAAACTCGTTTCTACGACCAGTTGGAGCTGACGCTTAGTAACGTGCGTCGGTAGGACATCGTCATCGTAATTGGCGACATGAATGCTAAGATGGGCACAGACTGTTCCAACCGTGAACATTACATGGGCTCTTTCGGCACAACCGGAGAAATAAACGAGAACGGAGAACTCTTCGGGGAACTATGCTCATCTCAAGGCCTCGTAATCGGCGGTACGCTATTGCGTCATAAGGAGTGTCATAAAGTCCCTTGGATATCCCCCGACGGTGTAACACGTAACCAAATAGACCATGTTGCGATCAGCCGCGCTTGGAGATCTTCAATGTTGGATGTTCGTACACGCCGTGGAGCCGATGTGGACAGCGACCACCACCTTGTGCTGGCTGAGGTGCGACTCAAGTTGAATACGCCCCGGAAAACGTCAAACAGAACCGCCAGAAGTTTCGATACCAGGAAACTCAAGGACCCCGACTGTAGGAGTGAGTTTTGGCTGTCTCTTCGGAACCAGTTCGAGCTGCTGGAGGAACTTGAAGACGAACAAATCCAGGAAACTTGGGTGCGCAGCCGGTCTGCTTACATCAGAGCTGGAGAGGAGGTGCTCGGTTACGCTAGCCGGAGTAAGGAGGAATGGATGTCGTCTGAGTTGTGGCAGGCAATCGAAGATAGGCGTGACACCAAGGCCAGGATGCTTACATCTTCGGCGCCTGATATTGAGGTGCTACAGGAACGTTACACCGCAATGCGCTCCAAAATCAGGAGGCTCGCACGGCGCGACGGCAGAAGAGCGACGGATGAATTGGCCGACCGTGCGAACACCGCTGCAAATCGCCGTGACACGCGTGAACTGTACAACATCGCTCGGCGTCTCAGCGGCCGGGGCAGGAATGTGTCAAGAAAGCCGCTCAAAGACAGCAGTGGCAGACTCCTGTGCACCTCCAGAGAGCAACTGTCAAGATGGACAGAGCACTTCTCCTCTCTTCTGGTCCGAATCCAGGATGATGCTGGCACCGATTCGAACAATGACGGTAACATGAACCTGCTGGATATTCCCACCACCCCACCGACCTTCAACGACATTGTCAACGTGCTAAAGCAGTTGAAGGCAGGAAAAGCACCCGGGGTTGACAATATTCACGTGGACATGTTGAAAGCGGACCCCCCAACCTCTGCGCCGTTACTCTACCCCCTTTTATCCCGGATTTGGGAAACTGGACTTGTACCCGCTGAATGGAAACAAGGCCTTCTAGTGAAAGTTCCAAAGAAGGGGGATCTATCCGTATGCGACAACTGGCGCGGCATTACCTTGTTACCTGCTGCCGCAAAGGTACTAGCGAAGATACTGCTCAACCGCATAATGGAAAAAGTAACGGACACACTTCGTGACGAGCAAGCTGGATTCCGCCCTGGACGCTCTTGTGCTGCCCACACCAATACGTTGCGCATCCTCATAGAACAAAGTGTCGAATGGCAATCCGAACTGTACCTCGTGTTTGTTGATTTTGAGAAAGCCTTCGACACTGCGAAGTGGAGCGCACTATGGTCTAGCCTAAAACGCAGAGGAATCCCAGCCAAGATCATCGCCATAATCCGCGCTCTGTACGAAGGCAGAACTTGCAGAGTGGTGCACGATAAGGAGTTGGGAGCACCCATCAGAATCAGCGCCGGTGTTAAACAGGGTTGCCTTCTTTCTCCTCTCTTGTTTATTCTTTTACTGGACGACATAATGCGTGAAGTGACATCATCCTCAAGAGGCATCAAATGGGGCTCGGGTATAATGGAAGAACTCGACTATGCCGACGACATCGTCCTGATTTCGCCTACTTTAGCCCAGTCGGAAGAGAAGCTAGAAGACCTTCTCGTGGCTTCAGAAAAAATGGGTCTGCGAATCAATAGGCGCAAAACAGACGATATGAGGGTGAAGTCTACAAACACCGACCCAATCGTGCTCCAGGGTGACAGCTTGCAGACGGTCACCCGGTTTGTCTACCTTGGAAGCCCTATAACCAGTCATGGGGGAACAGACGAAGACATCGCAGCAAGAATAAACAGAGCGAAGGCAGCCTTTGCTCAGTTTAGACCGGTGTGGGAGTCCAAAGTCCTCAAGCGGCGCATCAAGATTTCCCTCTTCAATTCCATCGTCAAATCGGTTCTACTCTTCGGCTGTGAGACGTGTAGAGTGACAAAGGGTCTCACGAACAAATTACAAGTGTTCGTGAATAAATCCCTGAGGTCGATCCTCCGCGTATTCTGGCCGAACACGATACGGATTGCACAACGCAAATGGCGGTGGATTGGTCACACGATCCGAAGAGGGAAGTCCAACAAGGCGAGCATCGCGTTCGAATGGCAGCCTGGGGAGGTTGACGCAGACCTGGACGCCCCGTGCACACGTGGTGGCGCACCGTCGACAGCGAGCTGAGAGCGTGAGGGCTGAGCTGGTGCGATGCCAGAGCAGTCGCAGAGGACAGGACGGCGTGGCGCCATCTTGTAAAGTCCCTTTGTACCACTGGGGTACCATAGGACTTAAGTAAGTAAGTAATATTAACTAGTCAGTTGTGTGTCAAATACAGAATAACCAGTTCAAGTCGACCTGTAATAACCGTTGTATAAGTGACAACGCGTTTATTGGTAAGGGGGTAAATATTTTACTGGTTGCAGTGGATTTTTTAATGTTCAAAATATTTATCCATAAGACTATCCAATCCCGGAAGCTAAGACTTTTACACTCTTATATTTGCATCTCTGGGGCATCATCATCAGTCTAATTCGTCCGCTGCTGGACATAGGCCTGTCCAATTATCACGCCGCTGTGATTTGTTTTCGGCTTCTCGCATCCAACTTCTGCCATCTTGCACAAATCATCAGTCCACCTTGCCTGAGAGCGTCCTGCACCCCGTTTGCCGAGACGCGGTCTCTATTCGGTCACATTTGCATAATAAGTAGATAAGGATATGAACATGGACCTTCAGTTACAAGCCTGAATAAACCTAAATCTCCAGATGCAATACTCGGCTCTTACGACATGCCAGGAAGAAAGGCAGCTGGTGCATTCTAACATCCCAGGCCTCGTACCATGAGGTCTTATAGTAATATTACTAACGCTGTGTGATAGTGACAGTGGTATACCACTAGTCTAGCGCTATCCCTCTCACACAGCGAGAAAAATATTACTAGAAGACCTCATGGTACGGGGGAAGATGAGCATGGAATACTTAAGAGTAATAGGACTTTTACTGTTATCACATGGTCACGTGGGATGTGTCCCCGCAATACAACGCAAGGAAGGGCTCGGACAATCGTGGTTGATTGTCAATCGTTCATGAAACGTTGGAGGTAATCCTCAAGGAAAAAAATACGTTTTTAATGCTACAGTTCAGATTCTTCCGTATGCCACCCGAGAGATAACAAATATAGTTTATTTTTCTGTGTAGAGTCATCCCGGTTTCCTCTCCACTCCAAGACTCCAGGGAGACCAGTACTTAAAGTCCCCGAAGTAGCCATAGAAAAAGTTGTTCATTTTGACGAGCCCAACAAAGTTTCTTAGACCATTGCTAGAGGTCCATTTATACACAGACTGAAATATCCGTACTAATAATTATTACCAAGCTAAGGGATCTCCAACCTATGTACTGGTATAAATATCCGGCTATTCTATATCACGGTCCAACATAGTAAGGGCCGATTTCACCAAGAAATCTAACTGAAGATCAAGGCGACTAACGCCAGTTAAAGCCTCTAATCTTAGGTTAACGCCTTGTAATGGATTTCACCAACACAAACTAATCTCAGGTTAAACTTACTGGAGATTACAAACTAACTGACCGATTTTCTCCAGTTAGCCTCTCTAACTGGAGATTAAAGAATTGTCATGTGAACGTCAAAACAAACTATCAAGCTCAAGTTTGTGTTTATTATTGTTTCAACTTGATTACTCGTAATTAATCCGGTCTATAATGAAAAGAGCGTTAGCATTAGCGTATGATGAACAATGGGACCTAGAGGAAGAAGTTGTGCGGGCGCCCAAGATGGGTGCACGAAAGGCAAAATCATACAAAATTATTTTCCCCTGACGATACGGATTTTGTTCTCCACCACATCAAAGTAACGCTCCGCTAGATCTAGTTTTTTCACTGTTTACAAAAGTTGGATCGCGCTTTCGTTTTAACATATTATGTAAATAAATCCGCTCCGCGCGTTGATGGTTTGTTTTGACGTTCACATGACAGTTCTTTAATCTCCAGTTAGAGAGGCTAATTGGAGAAAATCGGTCAGTTACCTAGTTTGTAATCTCCAGTAAGTTTAACCTGAGATTAGTTTGTGTTGGTGAAATCCATTACAAGGCGTTAACCTAAGATTAGAGGCTTAAACTGGCGTTAGTCGCCTTGACTTGAGTTAGATTTTTTGGTGAAATCGGCCCTAAAAAACAAATCTATACTAATAATAAATCTGTAAGGGTCGGTCATGGAGTAAGTTAGTTTGTTTTCAGAGATATTGTGTTTATAGGCTCAATGTATGATACTGAAACTAATTTCACGATTTTTAGAATTTTTTTCTGTATGTGTGTATGTATGTATGTATGTATGTTCCTCCATAACTCTTAAACCAATTATCCGTATTTGATGAAATTTGGTATAAAAACATATAGACATCTGGGACACAGGATAGGCTATTTAAATTCTAGCTCCAGTTATGATAAGACGTGGCCTCCATACAAACCTAATTTATTTTTTCGAGTATCTGCATGTTTAGCTGCTTATTATGTTGAATGAGGTGATTTTATTCAGATTTTGTTTACACTATTATAATCAAATACATCTAAAAAAAGAGTATACCAAAAATCATCGCTAGAAGTAGTGAAATGACGGAGTACTGATCAAAAACTCTGATCGCATTTTCGCCTGGCGCGCGGCGCGTGCGAGTTTATGACGCGGGGCGCGGGGAGCGAGTGTCTATAAAACGTCGAATTATGTAGCAGCGGCCAGTCCATTAAATACATATATATGCAAACATAAAGGCAGCGACCAAGCGACATTCGGGGTACAAAACGAACACGATGAAGTGTTGCGGTACCAATCTGGACGATATGTAAGCAGTTCGGAAGCAGTTTGGCGCATCCTGTCGTTTCCTATACACGAAAGATTTCCTCCTGTTACTCATTTGGCTGTCCATCTCGAGAATGGGCGTCTACTTCACTTTGAATAACGTGAGGGATAGAGTCGATGATCCAAAAAATACGACGTTAATGGCATTCTTCAAACTCTGCCATGATGACGAATTCGCTAAAACATTGCTCTACGAAGACGTGCCATCATACTAAGTATACGTTCGACAAACAACGTGGCGTCTTCAATCGTAGGAAGCGTGGTAGTATCGTAGAAGGTGTTACTGGCATCTTTAGAGAAAACGTACTCGGTAGGGTGTACACAGTACACAGTACATCCAAGCAATAGCGAATGCTACTTTCTACGGTTGCTACTTCATCACGTACGAGGACCGTCGTCGAATGCCTTAAATCTGTGGACGGCCTAGTTCATCCAACCTACCAAGCAGCATGTAGAGCACTACATCTGCTTGAAGACGATTCTAACTGGGATAATACATTGCGAGAGGCGTGCATCAGTGACAACGCCGCTAAACTTCGCCAACTTTTTGCTGTTATGTTGGTCTTCTGTAACCTGTCGAATCCAAGCGATCTTTGGGAGAAGTACCGCCATAACTTCTGTGAAGACATCACGAGGGAGATTCAGTGACGTACCCTCCTCAATGTTAAGGAATGTAGACCCGACATAGAAAATCGTGGTTTATTACAACTTCAGGATTTCGTGATCTCTATCGGCGGAAATCCTCTGGGTGGATACGGACTTCCTTCTCCTCAGATGATGAGCGACGCGACAATAAGCAAGGAGTATGCCGCTGAGACGAGCTGAATAGTTTGGTTCGAGAAAATGAGCCAAAACTAACAACTGTGGAACAAACAAATATATACAATCGAGTCGTGAACAGCGTTAAATCTAAATCGGGTGAAATCTTTTTCATTGATGCCCCGGGAGGAACTGGAAAGACTTTTTTGATAAATCTGATTTTAGCAAAAATTCGAAAAGATGCCGACATAGCTTTTAAGGTGACATCCTCTGGGATAGCAGCAACATTACTTCCCGGGGGTAAGACAGCTCATTCAATGTTTAAAATACCTATAGATCTAGATCGCTCCGACAATCCTGTTTGCGGCATCTCAAAAAATAGCGAAAAATCAAAAGTGCTGCGAGACTGTGCTCTCATCGTGTGGGATGAATGCACGATGGCAAACAAAAAAGCAGTGGAGGCTGTTGACCGCACGTTACAGGACATGAAAAACAATAGCAAAGTTATGGATGGTGTCACATTCCTTTTTTCTGGTGACTTCCGTCAGACTCTCCCCGTCATCAGCAGAGGTACGCGCGCTGATGAAGTAAACGCCTGTCTCAAACGATCCCTTCTCTGGTCCAATGTAAAAAAGCTCTCACTTACCCTCAATATGAGAGCTCAACTCGGAGGCGATTCACTGACGGGAGAGTTCTCTGATCTGCTGTTGAAGATAGGTAATGGTACAATGACCGAAGTGAATGGCGAAATTCAGCTTCCACTTTCATTATGTAAAACTGTTACTTCGGTTAATGAACTGATCGCCCAAGTTTATCCTGACATAGAAAATCTGTCTAGCAACGAAATCTCTTGGCTCTGCGAAAGAGCCATTCTCACCCCATAAAATGATTTGGCGGTTGCTATTAATAACGCAATTTTAAGTATGTTCGAGGCCCCCGAAATGGTGTTCCATGCATTAATAGGGTAGTTGATGATGGCGACGCTACTAACTACCCGATCAAGTTTCTCAACTCTTTGAATGCTCCTGGACTTCCGGCACATACGATAACGTTAAAAGTTGGTGCTCCCATAATGCTGCTGAGAAACCTAAGCGCCCCCAAGCTATGCAACGGCACCAGGCTTCTGGTGAAGTCGTTACGAAGAAACGTCATCGAGGCGACCATACTAACAGGTTGCGGCCGAGGGGAAGACATGTTCATCCCGCGTATCCCTCTCATCGCCAACAACTACCCGTTCGAGTTCAAGCGTGTACAGTTCCCTGTGAGCGTCTGTTTCGCTATGACTATAAACAAGTCGCAGGGACAGACGCCCGCACTGCAGGTGTAGATCTCCGCACGAGCTGCTTCTCTCACGGACAGCTGTATGTTGCTTGCTCAAGAATGAGCAGCAGTAACGATCTTTACATCTGCACTCCCCATAACACAACACACAACATCGTTTACAAAGAAGCGTTACAATAAGATCATGACGACTGTTACCACCTTACTATATGATTAGCATCCCTTTAAATCACGCAATAAAAATGTTATTGCATCTAATGCTTCGTAAAAATCGAAATGTACGCGAACGGAGTCGCGGGCACAGCTAGTATATATATATATATATATGTAATATGTATTGCATTTTCTTTGTGCTTATTGAATTAAATTAGTATTAATCGTGTCTGAATTTAAAGTATCAGTAGTAGTATAAGTCAATGTAACGTCAACAAGATAATATGGAATTCACTTTACTCCATTAATATTTAAGTATGGACTTGAGTATTTTATGAACAAAATACGTTATTTTTTACAACACCTAAGAACTTATCTGATTGTTGGATTAAAAAAACAGTAACTATATTTTAATTTATTTCATGGAAACGATAGCAGCACAAGTCTAGACTTCTGGAGGCCGTCAAATTGACCTTTGAGGGGACTTGTAAAGCTGTGCAAACAACGTAAGGGTTTGAGCTTTGGAAGCTTGCAATTTTTATTGAAATAGAGCTCAGAAATAATAAATCCGGGTTCTGGTTTTAGCGAACAAACGTGACTGCATACATGCGTTGATATAATAAACTACGTCTTTAATTGGTTTAGCACTACTGGTTGATTTGGCATTGATATCTTTAAATTAATTTAATCTTGCATTTTAAGTATAAAATCGATTTTCAAGACGATGCGGGTCAATGGATGGATGTTGATTAAGACAATCAGCAACAAACCTTCGACTATACCCTCAGTCGTGTAACTCATGATGGTCTTAGTAGTAATACTCGTTTTAATACTTTTATCCTTTTGTATTTAATTTGGGGTTTGGAGGATCTCATCGTGCCTAGTAACACTGCGACGTTTAATGGTTATTTGTGATCGCTTATGTGTCGTCATAGTTCAGTATCAATCTTGTATCTTAGTCAACATTTCTACCTCCACAAACATCGTCCAACCTCAAAACAAAATAGGGTTTATTGTTAAATTGTCAAATTAACGGGCGGAACATGTCCTCGAAAGGGGTTAAGTAAATCAGAATACGCATATTATTCTGTAGGTTAGATTTTTTTTGGATTTTTCAGTAACAGTGGTACAAATGAAAATTTTTAAAGATCAGATGTCAGACTCCAATCAACATTAGATTCAGTGATTCCGCAATAAATGAATCGGCCAGATCGTTTTAATACCATGTTTTAACATTTAAATGTAAATACCCGTTTTACGAGTTAAAATAATTAAATTTCATAAGAAATGGAACATTGTATTGGTAAAAGGTCTTTTAAAAAGGTCAATAAAATTATGAATAAACATACTTTGCATAAATTCACCTCTTTAGTATCTACCTAATGAGCACAATTTTGGAGGTTTAAATATTTCGTTCGCACGGTTTTTTCTGGCATGTTAGACATTTTTTTCAAACAGACATTTTTATATAAAAAAAAAACAATCTCACAAAACAACAGCTAGCACTCTGCAGACTCTAATCGTAGTTGCAGCTCTTTAGACACAATTTTTGACAGATTTTTTTTTTTAGAAAACTCGTCATTAGGATAAGGATTTTCATATTATTATTATTCCAAAGCTAATGCTACTTCGGTCCCAAAAGAATATTATGTAGTCTAGTATGTTAATGTATCTATTATTATTTTTACGTCTCAACGTAAAAACGGGATCGTTTGGGATTAAAACTGCTCTTTTTTGGGTTTCTTTATTTAACTGCATGTTACCACATCCTTTATTTAGGTAAGTAATAAAATTATCTAATGTGTCTGTGCTATTTCACATCTCAACCAACTTCCATTAGAAATACGCAAGAAGGTAGTTTCTAAACGCATTGCAATTATTGTAGTATAGAACTTCATAAATATATATATAAAACCTTCCAAGACTTTAAAAAATATTACATGTTAGGCAATCAAAATTATATCAACGTTTTACTACAAGATAAATATTAACGGGCGCTTATTTTTGGAGCCTTGGAAGCTGACTGTATGCTATGACTGTATCCTACGATACCAAAATATCCACATTAGGTATTTGCTGCAGTTAGCACTTATCTTCAATGCATACAAATATACATCTTTCCCTATGTATGCTTAGATTTCGATGCGGTTTTTTTTCTTGATCAAGGTTTATATCTATAATACATGCGTATAAAAGCAAAGAAACACTGTTCATAATATATATCGGCAAAACAATATGTCCCAGGTCAGCGAGTGTGTAATAAATACACTACATACCTTTTAATCCCAAAGCGAGATAGGCAGAGGTATTTGCTATATCTTTTTTAATAGTGGCACAAAACTCTAGTTCTTACAAGTCCTAGTTCTCAAGTGTCTACACCTTTAAATCGGCTAGTCTTTCAGCAGTGATAGGCCTTCTAGCTTATCACTTGACTTAAAACTTCCTGTTGCAAATTAAATAAAATAAAAAAATAAATACACTTCACGCCTTTTAATCCCAAAGCGGGGTAGGCAGAGGCACTTGCAAAGCAAATGCCCACGGTTCACCAAGCGTATTTAACCCAACGTGACAGGGGGTGAGCCCATCGCCGTTATAGGGTTCACACAACTTGTAGTGTGCGGGTTTCATCACGATGTTGTCCTTCACCGTACGAGCGTTGCGTTGCGTACATAGGCTCTGAAAAAGAGTCCCATTGGTACACGTCCAGTAGCCGGACTCGAATCCGCGACCTCCCGGCTACAAGTCAAGTATCCGACCAACTGGACCACAGACGCTCAAATTAGCCAAGAAATAAACTACAGTCGCCATTAAATTAAACATTAGCTGTGTCTTTTTATGCGTTTGCGTAATATCCAGTGAGCAATAAACCTTACATTTATTTACGCCATTAAAGATATCCGGAAACACTTTATAGTTCAACATGTGTATTACTATTTTCATGAGCGAAAATTAATTTCTTTTCATCGTCAGCCACATAACTTTCACGGCTGGACGAGGGTCTCCCCCAATTACTTTCATGCTAATTTGGGGGGAAATCCCAATAATCACCACCCTTGGCAGGCGGGTTGGCGATCACAGTGGTGTTGTCGTTGAACTCAAAAAGAGCGCTGATGCCCAATCTCTAGAGAGTTCCCTCGGTCGCCACTTGGTAAAGTTGGGCTGGGGTGGTGATACATGTATTATATTCGCCGTCACCACACGGCTAATTGTACTACACATTAATACTGCGCATTTTCGGTTATTGAAAATATCATGGCTTTAAATTACTGAACAAGACTCATTAATTACTTATTATAATGTACTCCTAGTTACTTAACAATTCCTTTTTTCTGTCAAAACATAAGGATGTAGTCGCGGAAAGGGAGAAAGAGGTACTTCTCTCAAGAGGTCTTTAGTTTTTAGTAGGAGATAGATTATCATTCTCTTAAACCGTGCTCGTTTTCTTGTATTGTCTCTTTTATCCATACGAAATATCATCGCATGTTTTATTGCCATTTCCTCCACTTCTGGAGTATTGACTACCACGTGGCAGAGTAATCGTGTCGTTTTCCCGTAAGATGTTAACAATGTTTTTGTATTAAGCTGTGTACCAGCGATTAGAATACTCCTTACCTGTGTAGTAAGAACAATAAATGTCAATTCTTTTAGTTAGTTAGTAGTTTTAGTGACGTAAGTCTAATCACGGCACAATACCGGGAGCTGCGATTGGCCGGTTTGCTGGACGTTGTCGAAAACGAATTGATCAACACGAAACATCGGTTTCTTATTGTTGTAACCCCACGGGGCCTTGAAGTATATTGTTACTGGTGCAGCTGGTTGCTTAAAATAATGGTATACGCTGTATCGGCTGAAGGGTTATTAGGACCTTACTACTACCTACCTACCTATTACTAAAGAGTGTAATCGTTCTACTGACTTAACACCAATTAATACCAAAACACCATAATTAATAAGGTTCATCATCATCTTCAGACCATACGTGTCCACTGCTGAGCATAGGCCTCTCGAATTGCACGCCACTGTGATCTGTTTTCGGTTTCGCTTAGCTTCTGCCAGCCATCTTGCGCATGTCGTCAATCTACCTTGCCTGAAGGCGTCCTACACTCCGTTTATAAGATTCTTGTATGAGGTTCTTGTATGAGGTTATCGAGAGGAAAAAATCTGCGAATTTTCCGATTGTCCGAAAATAATTAGAATAGTGTACTCTCTTATTCCCTTACTTAGTTCCTCCTCTCTTACTATAAGTAGTGATTTGCTGTGCCCACTAGAGTCCTCAATGTTGTCATGTACCTATGATATCACATACATACATGCATTCTCTCTCTCTCTCTTTATCTAAAGAACCTAACATTGTGGAATGCAATTATATAATTTGCATTTGAGTTTGACGCGTACCTACTTGGTACATACATTCATAATATTAAGGATGTAACATTTCATTCCCAATTATTGAAATAGATGTGACCTAGGAGACAAATCAATTATTGACAATTTATCGTAGGTACGGAAATAATAAAATTAAACCTAATTATTATACTCACTTGCTGTAAAACAGACGCGCACTAACCGCCTAGTTTCCTTTATTTTATTACAGTACTCTCACTAGTACTTGTGTACAGTCGGCCAAGAAAATTACCTATAAGGTTGAAATTTGTACGAATAAAAGTAGGAAAGAATACCTATGCTGCGCGGTTTTTTGTTACCGTGGGAAATTCGGGATAAAATATAGCCTATGTTACTCAGGGATAATGTAGCACTCTAATAGTGAAGGAATTGTCTAAATCTGTCCAGTAGTTTTTAAGTTACGAATATCATCATCATCATCATCAGCCCATACCTGTCCACTGCTGGACATAGGCCTCTCCAATTGCACGCCACTGTGATCTGTTTTCGGTTTCGCTTAGCTTCTGCCAGCCATCAGTTACGAATATCTATCCCTACAATTCTTTCCTCTTCCGTTTTTACTAATACAGAGTGTAAAAAGACCCCGAGCAATGGTCTTAGAAACGTTGTTCGGTTCGTCAATATGAAAAACTTTTACTATGGCGACAATGTGGGGAAATTAAAATATTGACGAAATATTCATAAAATATTGACGACCCCAACAACGATTCTAAAACCATTGCTAGGGGTCCTTTTACACTCTGTATTGTTATATATTAGATAAGGTTATTTTTTTTTGTATGTAGGTATGTATGAATGTGGAGGAAACGAAAGAAATTTGCCGGGTTCGTGACAAATGGAGGTCCGTTATCTCTGCCTATCTCTTTGTGTATTCGTGTGTAATTTTTTTCCTTGTCACGTATATTTATTTACTATTTTATTTATTCAATAATACGTCATGTAACATACATACACTATTCAAACATTACAACACGTTACATAATGGACCCCTGTGAGGTCATTGCACTCAGGTTAACAAATTAAACAAACAAAGAGCACAGATGACAAAACACAATATCTTAAAATTAGTACGTTACGCAAGTTTCACCTTAATGTCAAGCTAGTTACGAGCGAAGTGTCATCTAAATTCACAAAACCATTTATAAAAAAAAATACACTTCACGCTTTTTGATCCCAAAGGGGGGTAGGGGTACCACTTGATAAGGAAGATTTTATCGAATTGAAATAAAAGGTAGAGTGACTCAATTCGTCTGTACTTTTTTTTGTTTGTAACCTCAAACTTTTGACTGGGTGAACTGATTTTGATGATTAATTTTTTATTTGAAAGCTGATGCTACCCGTTTGATCCCATTGACATTTGGTACAGTATAAGGAAGACAGTTGAAGTCGGTTCTTTTTTCTTTGAAGTTAATTGGCCGACTGTACCTACATGCCGAGAAATATTTCAACATGGATTCACGCTGTATAAGTACGTTTCTACTCGTATAATGTATATTTTTACATTTCATGTTTGTTATTTCTACAGAATTGAGGTGTGAACAGGCAACTTAAATAGAAAGCGCAAGCGGCGCTTGTGATAATCCTCGTTTAGTCACGATTACTTAGCATTTGCTTATATTATTATAGTGCGTGTAAAAGGACCCCGAGCAATGGTCTTAGAAACGTTGTTGGGCTCGTTCAACTTTTACTATGGCGACATTGCGGGGAAATGAAAAAAAAAAATGTTTAATCTCCATATAAAATAGATAATTTTTTGCCTTCAGAGATGACACTTTGTATGGATAGTAAAAGTTGTTCATATTGATGAGCCCAACAACTTTTCTAAGACCATTGGTCAGGGTCCTTTTACACTCTGTATTATATACTAGCGGACACGGCAAACGTTTTGCAAATATACATAATTAATACTGTTTCTCGTTTTATATGCATGTATTGTACAATTTGTACATAATATAAACCTTCCTCAAGAATCACTATCTATTAAAGAAAACCGCATCGAATCAATCCGTTGCATAGATGTAGAGATATAAAGCATACATAGGATAACCAGCGGGAGTCAACTTTGTTTTATAATAGGTAATGACTAACTATGCAGTGGTGTTATTCACGTTTTTAAAAGTTCCCGTGGGAATTTCGGGATAAAATATGTATGTTCACTGGGGGTTATTGTAGCTTCCTAACAGTGTAAGACTTTAAATCGGCCAACAAGTTTCGGAGTCTATTGAATGCAAACAAACAGTCAAATTTTTCCTCTTTGTAATGTTAGTATATGTATGCAGTTTATTTCGTACCAGTGGGAAAATCAGGATAAAACTTATTCTATGTTATTCCGATGTATTAGCCATAGAGGTAATATTGTAAAGTTTCATTGCATTCCGTACCGTAGTTTTTGCGCGTGAAAAGAATAAAAACATCCATACAAACTTTTACGTTTATAATATTAGTAGGAAGAGAGGTTATGATTATTAAGGACTAGTCAGAGCCAGTTTATTTTGAATAGGGTCGTGCGTAAGTCAATACGGAGTTAAGAATACTTTGATTAATTGAAATAATATAAAATGACTAAAGGTAAAATGGAAGTTAAAGGATTACGTAAAGTAATCTATCGGAGTGTGTCGTTTTCTTATTTGATTAATGATGTAGGTAATTCTGCGAATACGATTATGTATAGGTATTCGATGTGGGGAAATTGCGGCTATGACTGTGGGGTAAACATTGACAGTTAATTTCATTAAAATACATTTGCATTTTATTTACCCCGTAATTGCCCCAAAAAGTTTAAAAAACTACAATAGATTCGTAAAATGATATTTATCCCATAAATTGTACATAGCTCTGGTCGGTAGCTACCACAAAGAAAGGTAGTTGTGTAAACTTCAAAGTAGTTAAAAGCCGACCTTTAAAGGCCTACATTTTAGAAATCGAAACGAACAAATTGCCTTCGTAATAACTAGGTTACATTACTTACAGCTAACTTTTTCTATAAGTATACAGGCTATAAGTTATGTGTATTGTTCGTTTGTATATACATATGTGCAAGTATATAAGTATGTAAACGACGTCTCCACTATTTACCGAGCCATTGTGTTGCCGCTCGGTGATACAGCAACATATTGTTATATGACTGTTATTTAACGATTGTTGACTCTGCATTTGGCATTTTATAACACTTGATGATTGCAAATAAGCGTGGAGATATTTACCCATTCGTACGGTGGATAGTTGGTATAATGGAATTCGAGTTTTATAAATTATATGACTCTAGTAGTCATAATAAAAAATGTAACTAAAATATATACGCTCCGCGATTTCAGTTACGTAGTTTTATAATTTCATACAAACTGTGATACCCTCTATTTAGTGATGTGTCACATAGGATAGAGATAAAATGTAGCCTATGTCCTAATGGGAGGTTTTCTGACAGGTAACTTATTGCAGTTCTAAGAAATATCCATAGATGGCACTACCTAAACAGGGTTGTCATTTCATAGTTTTATTTTCTTTTGACAATTCTATGCCAATGAGTGTCTGATTAGCGCCACCCGTGAGATGTTTTGGTACTACTTTTGACATATTTCAAGCTGTCAGAAAATCTCTCATTCAAATGATTTAATTGCATTACACAATGTTAGGTTTTAAGATAAAGTGTATATGTGATATCATAGATACATATTTGAAAATGACAAAATTGTGGACCCTGGTGGGCACAGCAAATTGTAGTAAGGGAGAGGACTTCTAAAGGAGAGTATTTCTCAGGCTCTAAAGTATCTGTATACCAAATTTCATTTAGTCTTTAACGAAAAATCGGTCCATTAGATTTGGCGTGAAAGCGAGACAGACAGACAGAGTTACTTTCGCATTTGTAATATGAACACATTGGCGGACAGTACAAAAACACAATAGAATTTTTATTGTTATGACGGCTATAGCCGTTCACTGTCCGGGAAAGAGTTAAATCACGGGGATACTGTGATCGATACTTTTTTTTATTCCGTATTCTTCAAAGTACCTAAATAAAGGAGTCTATGAAATAAAAAAAAAACAGATTTCTGCTTTAAATTGGGCTATGGACAGATATTTCTACATTAGATCGAAGTTACCCCGTAGCCTCAAGTTACGTTATCTTTTATAATGATGTAGCTTGATTTTAGGTGTTACTCACTAGGGATTAAGGACGTGTTTTTAAGTATTTATGAACAGGAATGGAAGAATCCGCTGGCCCTGAGTGTCACTCATAATGATAATATTAGGCAATAACACCATCTCAGCGCTAGTAAGTGTTAAACGGGACATTAAAATGCCATTACTTGACCTCCGTGCGCCGTCTCCATGTCACACTTACATAATTTGTTAAGGTTATACGACGATATTATTGTCAAAATACTTTACTATGTCCTGTGAAGCATTATCTTCAATTTGATCTTGGATGCGATTATCGATCTAGACCATCTTCTCAATGTTCCCAACAAAGTTTGACAGTAATGACAGTTCTCCGCCCGAAAATCTGTCAGAAAAACGTCAAAGAAAATTCCTCATTAACGTATTGTTTAATTTAAAAAAAAACTACAACAAACATTCGCTGTTTAACCCGTTTTGTTCACGCGGTTTTTTTTTGTTTTCTACACAGAGTATAAAAGGACTCCGAGCAATGGTCTTAGAAACGTTGTTGGGCTCGTCAATATGAACAACTTTACTGTGGCGACAATGCGGGGAAATGAAAATAATGTTTTTCATCTCCATACAAAAGACATGTTTTTGCATTTTCGTTTCATTTTCGCCATAGAAAAAGTTGTTTGTATTGACGAGCCCAACAACTAGGACCATTGGTCGGGATCCTTTTACACGCAGTATACCGTAATATTTCCAAAAACACGCGACGTGTATCAGAACTAGGCTTGTAAATTTACACATGCACATTAAACGCTTACACATTTTGTTTATAACTTGCTTTTTGTTTACTATGTTTTGTTTTGTTTGATTTTTTTTCTACTGTTGTCATTTGTTTTGTCTTTCTTTCTTTCTAAATTCCTAAACAAAACGTAGGTACCTAACACCAGCATTCTACTAAAAAAAACATTTTAATACTTTCCGTTTCTTTCATAATTTTCCTTTTTTTTTCGTTTTAACCAAGAGGTACCTGTCATTTTTATTTTTCTTGAAACTTTCGAATATTATGTAGGTATATCAAAATTTGATAAAAAAAGAAGGAATTTGAAATAAGAAACCGGAAAATTGTCCGCTTTGTTTAACGCTAATCATAACCCCTTACATCCGGGTTCCAGAAGCGTAAACAAATAACATTGGATTTGTTTAGACACTTGTCTCTCCTCTCCTCAGAATTTCCAGGATACTTATTTGTTTCCGATTCTTCTGGACCGTAAAATAATGTCCTTCTGAACTGGGGACGTATTTTAGTACTAAGTTGACGTTCATGGAGATATATATCGCACAGTTAGAACAAAAGTGACACAAAACAAAATGTGTCATTTTATGAAATTGAACCTTAACATAAAATATACAAAACTTAAATTACAAAATCGGCATGCTTCGTATTGGGTCCTTTTTGTTCTAAGT
>SJJU01000943.1:0-25331 GCA_012932125.1 Conopomorpha cramerella
ATTGCTCGGACATGGCGTTAAATCAAATGAGAATGTTCATCAAGATTTAGTAGTAATTTGTAAAAAACTATTGCGCTTTGTTAAAAAATTGTAGAAGTTCCGAGTCAGAAGTTATATGGGTTTAACCGTGGCCGCGCCGTCGAAACGGGGAGAACGGCGCGGCCACGCAGATCGCGTAAACCAAATCATGTAGACGTGTAATTCTTTTTGTCAACGACGGGGTTCATTTTGTAAAAAATGTAGAAGAAAGAAAAAGTAAAGAAAACCATACGGTTTAAAAGATATGGCACTTTGAAGTCATGGCCGCGCCGCTGGCAGCGCTTCGATGGCGCGGCCACGCATATCTCGTAAACTAAAGCATGTAGACGTGTAATTCTTTTTTTAAACGACGGGTTTCATTTTGTAAAAAATGTAGAAGAAATAAAAAGTTAAAAAAACTATACGATTAAAAAGATATGGCACTTTTAAAGTCATGGCCGCGCCGCTGGCAGCGTTTCGATGGCGCGGCCACGCATATCTCGTAAACTAAAGCATGTAGACGTGTAATTCTTTTGGTAAACAACGGGTTTCATTTTGTAAAAAATGTAGAAAAAAGAAAAAGTAAAGAAAACCATACGGTTTAAAAGATATGGCACTTTGAAGTCATGGCAGCGTTTCGATGGCGCGGCCACGCATATCTCGTAAACCAAATCATGTAGACGTGTAATTCTTTTTGTAAACGATGGGTTTCAATTTGTAAAAAATGTAGAAGAAGCAAAACTTATCCATTATTGAACTATTTTAGTAAACTATTAAGGTAAACAATTTCTCTATAGCAAAAGTACTGCTAGGGTGACCATTATTCTTGTTTAGAATGAAAAAAAAAAACCTCAAGTAAGCGAGGAATATTGGTTATTAATAATCAGATTTTACGTCGGCACATTTTACAAAAACAGACTGATATAAACGTCACTTAGTGTCTAACCGTCGTATTCATAAAAAGTTAAAACGTTGACTAGCTAGTTAACGTATGTCAATTGACGCTAGTTTATTCTTTTATAGCTTTAGAGACCTTTACTAGCAGCGAACTAGTGGTGTTCTAACTTTATGAATAAGGGGGTTAGTATCTTAGATTATAAATTTACAGTCCGTTCCAATAAGAAAGAAAAACAATAGTGCTTATTTTTTTACTGTTAAGTAACTTTAAGTACTGAACTACATGTAATAAAATAAATAATAATCTCTTAAATATTAATCTTATACTTTTTTATGATAATTTAAACGTAAAGGTAGCCTGGAAGAAATCGCTTTAAGCGATAAGGTCGCATATTGTCACCTTACCGTTGTCAACTTACATGTAACCTGTATGTTTAGTGTGCAATTAAGAGTTTATAACTATTTAGTTATTAAAAAAATATTAAACTATTTAGGTATCTCAGAAACTAAATGATGTATATTATACTTAATTCTTTCTGTCAACGTCAAAAAAGGTGTCATTGTGTAAAAAATTTAAAATGTCAAAAAAAGCTCTAGTAACCCTTTTTAATAACTATTACCAGAACTTTACTTTCCTATTGTCAAAGACTTGCTAGGGTGACTAGGTATTATTCTTGTTCATATAAAACCTATGGAGGTATACGATTGACGAACATTGTTTATTTTTAAGCATCTTTCTATAGGCAATCTATAGGCGAGAGCGAGAAAACAAAGGAGTGACAGGACAATCTAGTTCATCTATCTAGTTAGTTCTTTACGTTTACAGAAAGAATTAAGTATCTACATCATTTAGTATCCGAGATACCTAAATAGTTTATTATTTTTTTAATACCTTAATAGTTAATTAATATTTAAGAGATTATTATTTATTTTATAACATGTAGTTCAGTACTTAAAGTTACTTAACAGTAAAAAAATTAGTACTATTGTTTTTCTTTCTTATTGGAACGGACTGTAAATTTATAATCTAAGATAAATACTAACCCCCTTATTCATAAAGTTAGAACACCACTAGTTCGCTGCTAGTAAAGGTCTCTAAAGCTGGTCAATTGTACTCTAAATACGAATAAACTAGCGTAAATTGACATACGTAAACTAGCTAGTCAACGTTTTAACTTTTTATGAATACGACGGTTAGACACTAAGTGACGTTTATACTTACTTAAGTATTAGTTATCAGTCTGTTTTGTAAAATAGGTACCGACCTAAAATCTGATTATTAATAACCAATATTCCTCGCTTACTTGAGGTTTTTTTTTCATTCTAAACAAGGATAATGGTCACCCTAGCAGTACTTTTGCTATAGAGAAATTGTTTACCTTAATAGTTTACTAAAATAGTTCAATAATGGTTAAGTTTTGCTTCTTCTACATTTTTTACAAAATGAAACCCGTCGTTTACAAAAAGAATTACACGTCTACATGCTTTAGTTTACGAGATATGCGTGGCCGCGCCATCGAAACGCTGCCAGCCGCGCGGCCATGACTTCAAAGTGCCATATCTTTTAAACCGTATGGTTTTCTTTACTTTTTCTTTTTTCTACAATTTTTACAAAATAAAACCCGTTGTTTACCAAAAGAATTACACGTCTACATGCTTAAGTTTACGAGATATGCGTGGCCGCGCCATCGAAACGCTGCCAACGGCGCGGCCATGACTTTAAAAGTGCCATATCTTTTTAATCGTATAGTTTTTAACTTTTTATTTCTTCTACATTTTTTACAGAATGAAACCCGTCGTTTAAAAAAAGAATTACACGTCTACATGCTTTAGTTTACGAGATATGCGTGGCCGCGCCATCGAAACGCTGCCAGCGGCGCGGCCATGACTTCAAAGTGCCATATCTATTAAACCGTATGGTTTTCTTTACTTTTTCTTTCTTCTACAATTTTTACAAAATTAACCCCGTCGTTGACAAAAAGAATTACACGTCTACATGATTTGGTTTACGAGATCTGCGTGGCCGCGCCGTTTTCCCCGTTTCGACGGCGCGGCCACGGTTTAACCCATATAACTTCTGACTCGGAACTTCTACAATTTTTTAACAAAGCGCAATGGTTTTTTACGATTTACTACTAAATCTTGATGAACATTCTCATTTGATTTAACGCCATGTCCGAGCAATCGAAACGCCACACCGTTTGATACCAGCGTCCAGTGCTACCGGTATCCTAAACATGTCAGTCTCTGAGCCTTTGCGTAGCGGACAACATTGTCGCACGGATATTGATATGCCAACCTCGTCTCGGTACACTCGCACCGCTTGACTAACATTGTCACCACATCGAGCTAATACACGTACCATCTCACAATATTGTACGTTGGAGTAGCGATACGCCATTTTCAGTCACTCACGCGCGCGGAAACGATGCTGAAAAAAGGACATCCACCTGCATGTGCACGCGCCGCTCGACTAATTAATTAGGTCAGGGGCAAATGGCGGACGCCTACCCCTTCCCCCCTGACCCGCCCACCCCACGCCCGATTGCATGCTAGTTTCGGCAAATCAGAAAATCTCACACTTGTTTCTCTTTTATTCTTATTGTTTTGAAGAAAGATAGAAAATTATTGCTTCTTTTTGGCATCATCGGTATACGTTTTGAATCAAGGTGATGTTTTATTGGATACGGTTTCGCGCGGGTGGAGGGCGGCGCGGTATGGGTTTGTTGACCTACGAACAGTCGGTAACTACATAATAGCTAGACAAATAAAAATAAGACAGGGCAAGACAAATAAATACTAAATCTCAAAAATATAAACCTATATTTTTTTATATCGAAATGGACTCACCTACTGGTGCTGAGTATGCAGTTTCATGGTTGCTACGTTTATTCGATTACACGTTGTATATAATATATTATTTATATACACCTAAAAACGCAAAGAAGCAACTTCCGCTCCTTCATGCGCCTAATTGACAGCCTTGACATTGACAACTTAAAAGAAAAGTGGGAGCTCGAAGATGAGCTAAAAACCTTGCAATCACGCTGGAACTGCATTGAGAAACTACATTTAGAAATTGATCGTTTGACAGAGGGTAAAAATCATATTTACATGGGAGAGTACAGCCTGCATGAAACTGTTTACAAGGACACGAAAAGAAAAATCAACAAGAAGTTAAATGAAAATACAATTTTACAGCAATCTACACCCCAAGTAGAGATACCGTTGTTTACCGGGCAGTACACGCAATGGCCAACATTTATGGATCTTTTTACAGAGGCTATTCATAAAAACGCCACGATGTCCAAATCACATAAAATGCAAATCTTGAAGGGAAAATTAAGAGGTGAAGCGGAACGTCTGGTTCAGCACTTGAACGTCAGTCCAGATAATTATGACACATGTTGGGAATTGCTTACACATAGATATAACAACAAGCAATTGCTCTTTACAAAACAATTTCAACTTTTCATGCATCAGCCTAGCCTCAAAAGTCAGTCTTCAATTGAACTTAAGAAGTTATTTGACGTGACAATGGAGTCGATACATGCCATTCACAACTTAGGCGTCGACACCACTTCTTGGGACCCCATGTTAGTCCACATTCTATGCGAAAAATTTGACACTCAGACCTACTCCGATTACATGGAAGCGAGGAAACATCCCCGTGAACTACCATCATTTGATGAGCTTATGGCATTCCTAGAAGGGAAGTTCACTGCACTAGAGCCTGTTTCCAAGAAAAAGATTGACACTATGCCACACAAATATCCATTGCAAGGAACTAGACAGCCTCAAAAGTTCCAGAATTACAAAAACCCATACTTTACTAGTGCTAAAATACTAATCCATTCCCGCCTGTCTCCCAGAGGGGTAGGCAGAGACTACAGATCTCCATTTGTCACGGTCCTGACATACCCCTTTTGCTTCATCTTACATTCATACATCTTTTCATACATGACCTCCGGTTTCGAGTACTTTTCACGCCACCTTCGGCCAGGACATCACCAATCTGGTCTGTATATGTCCTTCTGGGGCGACCTCTACTCACCCGGCCCATTACATCACCCATATAAATCTCTTTCGTTCATCGACTTTCATCCATTCTCTCCATATGCCCAAACCACCGAAGCATGCCCTTTTCAATCTTGGTCACTACGTCTTCCTTCAAACCGCAACTTTCCCTTATCACACTATTCCTTATCCTGTCATTCAATGTCACACCTTTCATGCTCCGCAATGACCGCATTTCTACGGCATTGACTTTACTTTTGTGCTTCTTCTGCCATACCCAACTTTCACTCCCGTACATTAAGGTAGGTGCCAGTACAGCGTCATGGACAGCCAATCTTGCCTTTTTCGACATGAATTGGCTCTCCATAACACTGCGAAGGGCACCGTTAACCTTATTACCCGCACTCACTCTTCTTTCAATATCTTTGTCAAACTTTCCATCACTTGTAAATAGAGATCCCAAATATACAAACTCATCCACTTGTTCAACTTTCTCACCGTCAATCATGCATTCACAAATTGTCCTTTCATTATTTTCGACTACCATTACTTTGGTCTTACTAGCATTCACTTTCATTCCTTTCCTTTTCAATGACTCATTCATACAATTAATCATCTGCTGCAATTCATACGCCGACGGTGCAAGAAGAACTTGATCGTCAGCATATAAAAGGCATTTGATGATTAAACCACCCATATCTAGACCCCAATCACGACCTTTCAGATCTTCCAAACAACTGTCCATGAACAGATTGAACAGCCACGGAGACGCTACGCATCCCTGTCTGACACCTCTATGGATGCCAAACCAGTCTGAGTAGGTCCCGTTTACCCTGACACAGGCACTGGATTCATCATAAAGTGATTTCAAAGCCCGTACCAAGGTCCTGTCCAACCTGAACGGGACAGCAGCAAGGTCCACAACTCATTCCTGGTACCCGATCATAAGCCTTCTCTAAGTCTATGAAAGCGCAGAAAACCTTTTGGTTTTTAGCCAAAAACTGTCACCTAGCGCAAAGAGAAGACTTGGTCGGTGCATCCCATTCCCTTCCTAAAACCAGCTTGTACATCCCAGATTTTTTCATCAGTCTCACGTATTACCCTTTCGATCAACACTTTTGCATACATTTTGCCGACGATACTAAGAAGGCTGATTCCTCGGTAATGTTTGCAATCCTGCTGTGAGCCCTTACCCTTATACAGTGGAACGATTACGGCTTTGCACCAATCACTTGGTACTCGGCCGTATCGCCAACATGCATTAAAATAAGGTACAGCAGGTTCGCCACCACCGCACCACCAGCCCTCAGCATCTCCAGCGAAATCCTATCATACCCAGCCGCTTTTCCATTTTTCATTCCTTTCATAGCCTTGAAAATTTCATTCATATGTATCTCACTTTTATTCTCTTCGCCATCCATATTAACCGCATCAACCAAAGTCGACGCGGTGCTACATTCAAACAAATTTTCAAAGTATTCCTTCCATCTTCTTACAACCATACTTTCTTCATTCAAAATTGTTCCATCCTTATCTCTAATTGCTTTCATGCTATGATTCTCTGACTTACTTCTGGCTGACCGGACTAGTTTCCAAAATAGCCGAATATTATTTTGGAAGTTGTCAGAGGACCTCTTTTCATTCCGCTCTTTTAACTCAATCTTCTTACGTACTATCAGTTCTTTCACTCTCTTCTTTAAGCACTTATATTGCGACATTTTTCTTTCACTTTCATCCACATTAGTTGCTTGGGTGTTGGCTCTCATGGCCAACACATCCATCCATGCCCTTTTCTTTTCATTCACAACCTTGCTTACTTCCTCATCCCACCAGAGCTCACAGTCTCTGGAGACATTCTTCCTCTTTCGCACCCCGCATACCTCAGTGGCTATCTCAACCATACCATTTTTAAAAAACATTCCATACATTATCTATCTCATCTTCTCTTATTTCTTCATTCACTATACTGAGTTTTTCTTTCAGCATTGATCCATACTTCTCTTTCACGTCATCCTTCCGGAGTTGATCAACTTTTATTCTTTGCAAGCCTGTGTTGACAACAGGAGCCCGATGACGCCAACCCCGGAACAAACCACTAATTCGGCTGACAACCAAATAAGGATCGGTCCCAACATTAGCACCACGATAAACCCTAGTGTCAAGCACATGCTGCTTCAGTCGTCCATCCACAATCACAAAGTCAATCATACTTCTATCTACACCCCGCTGCCAAGTATACGTGTGGATCTTCCTGTGATCAAACATGGTGTTTGTCACAGCAAGGTCCCACTCCATACATATCTCGAGAAGGCTCTCACCGTTCTCGTTCACTCTTTCATCACCAAATAAGCCCAGAACACTTTCATACAAATCACGCAATTTTAAAAAAAAGTACTATCGGACATAGTCATAGTAATCAAACTCATATGATACGGTCGGTTTTGATAGGATGTACGATATGTAAATGTATATGTATGTTAACCTTCCTCAAGAATCACTATATCTATCAAATTACCGCATCAAAATCCGTTGCGTAGTTTTCAATATCTAAGCATACATACGGTTAGACTTCTGCTGGCGAATTTGTTTAATACTGTATATTATTTTGATAACAACATTCTTAAAACGTCTTAAATTGAGTGCCAAAGTGTTTTAGCCACGCGCCAAAAGTTCCTTTGCCTTTTAGATTTAGGCAACCGGGAAATGACACAAAATAAAAACAAGAATTTACACTTACCTGTATATGAAGACCGATAGAATGGCGAGTATGACAACCACGGAGCTCAGCACAATACTCAAGATGGCGTACACGGGAACAGCTGATGGCAAAAGAAAAGAAAAACGTTATAAAAAACTACGCTTAGAAAAATTTTAAAGAAAAAAGAACTGATTTCAGCTAGTTCTAGTGGTTCGCTCCAATTTGTTTTAAATTCCTTTCGATTTATCTAGCCTACCATCATCAAACTCTGACTTCCTTATCATGGCATCTTTGAAGTACCTATAATAATATAATAAATAAATAAAATAAATAAAATCTATTTATTTCAGACAACATGGGCCCATAGAGTTTTAGATTTAGAATTAGTAGTCACATTATTATTATATTGTAAATTTAACTTATCAAAACAGTATTTAATGTTTCACTTATGTACGTAATCCCTTAGGGACTTATATAATCATCAAAATCGGTTAATAAACGAAAAAGTCATCCGCAAACAAAAACCATAAAAAGTTTAAATATCTAGTTGAGGTTACCCTGTCACGTTGGGTCAAATACGCTTGGTGAACCCCAGGCATTTGCTTTAGCAAGTGCCTCTGCCTATTCCGCTTTGGGATCAAAAGGCGTGAAATGATTTTTTTTTTAGTTCCTATATTTTGAGAAGTCACTCATAAAACGTAATTCTTAATGGCCCTATATATAAACATATTTGCTTCTACATGTTTGGATAGTGGAAAAGAAACGGTATCTCTAGGCTCCATCGTATACCACATCGCTGCTTAACATCAGACAGGACAGTGGTCAAACGCTCGTTCACTGTGCAACAAAAAAATAAATAAATAAATATGGACATTTTTACACACGGTCACCTGACCCCAAACTAGTATACCCTATACTGTGGGTGCCAGAGACTGATAAAATTACATAAATACTTTTAAATACATACATAGATAAATAAAACACCCAGACGCACACAACAAATGCCTCAGCTCATCACTAATCACAAAAGCAATATGTCCGAGGCGGGAATCGAACCCGCGTCCGCCGTCCTAGAGGCAGATGTCCTGACCACTAGTCCATGCCGGCCGTCAAAAAAAACCTTATTTTTGAAGCCTTGGAAGCGTTCCCATGTTTATAAACTCGACCTATAAATCTGAACACTCCATTTTTATTATGTCATGACATTTCTATTCATCATGATGATTCACGATATGTTTTAGGGTGGTTATTTTATACGTGTCCAGGGGTGGTAACTGTTTCTGATTTTCCTCGTGTTCTATGGGCAATATTTCATAATTTCTCAGTATACTTCGTATTGTGACAGACACGTTTCTGCAATATCTATGACATTCATTATCCTCATATTTGTACACGGGCTTGTCAGTATTGCTTTTATGGGATTTGTGTAAATATATACCGTAGGGGTTCTTTCGGATACAATTCGATATATTGGGATCTGTTGTCTAATTACCTCCCTTAGTTCCGCGGTATCCTTTATTTATTTACCTATTTTACATACCTTAGCTGCCATTACAGGTTGCCCTAATTCGACAGTTAGCTTACACTCTTATATGAAATAAGGTAGGTACATACATACATACACTTCACGCCTGTCTCCCAGAGGGGTAGGCAGAGACTACAGATCTCCATTTTTCACAATCCTGACATACCCCTTTCGCTTCATCTACATTCATACATCTTTTCATACATGACCTCCGGTTTCGAGTACTTTCACGCCACCTTCGGTCAGGACATCACCAATCTGGTCTTTATATGTCCTTCTGGGGCGACCTCTACTCACCCGGCCCATTACATCACCCATATAAATCTCTTTCGTCAATCGACTTTCTTCCATACATTATGTTGTATACTATATATTATGTTGTATACTAGGTATACAACATAATATATACTAAATGCTACTTAACTTATAACATAATACACACTTGGGTAGGTGCATATATAACATAAAAATATTATTTACAAACAGTTTACTTAGGAGCTAAAGACAATTAATCACCCCTGTATTTATGAAAAAATAATATCTTATTAATATTTCTATACAGTCTTTAGTTTAAATATTATGTGGAATCCAAGACAGAACGATCTGCCTCCAAAATCTGTCCTCCTGTAGATTTGAAGTATGTACCACAAGTAGTTTAGTTTTAATATCCAAAAATATCTTCTCTCCTGAACATGTTCCGTTTTGAAGATCCGACTTTCTTAATAGGGACCATCCATAGTTTGAATGAGAATGTTGTGACAAATATTAATGCTTTGATTATAATAATAATGGACAAATCAAACGCTTGCTTTATAAGATAGATCATGCCAAAGAAAAAAAACGATTTATCAATATTTGATTTATAGCATTTTTATTATACAACAGTAACTAAATGAGGAAAAGGAAAAAGGAAATTTTAGCAGTTCCAATAACTTCCTACAAATACTTCTTATGTAAACATTGTATAACTAATTATTCGTGAGTTTTTATTTAAGATTATTTATTAGGTAGTTTTTACAGAACAAAATGGAACTCATTAACAAATTATACTGCGTGTGAAAGTATCCTGAGCAGTGGTCTTTTAACCAACCAACTTACATTTTTGTAAGATTGTAATCAAGAATATATTTTACAAGAACAAAATAATTCATAATTTATTCAAAATGTGGTGATAAGTAATTGCTACAGGCATGGGGGAATTAGGTAGGAGACCGATCCAGAAGATTAGATTTGATTGAAATAAATTCGATTTTTTTAGAGCTAAAAATGTTCTTGATCCCTAGACACATTTGATGTGTGTATATTTTTTTAAAGCCAAATTTATATGGGACGAAACAACCAGCACCAGCTTTCAAATAAAAAAAAAACATCCAATTCGGTTCACCCAGGCGAAAGTTCTGAGGTAAGAAACATAAAAAAATACAGACGAATTGGGAACCTCCTCCCTTTTTGAAGTCGGTTAAAAACAATATCGATTTGTGCCACTCTAAGAACTATGAACGTGTGTTTATGTATGTAGGCATAGTATCTATCCTAATGTCAATATTTTGAAGGTAAATCATTGTGATTTGGCAAGTATTTGTACATTTCCTCGATAATGCCTGTAAGCTTATTGTTGGCACTCATCCAATACGAAGTCCGTCGAATAATCGATTTCTAATAAATTGCCTTTAAGCGACATAATGGTTTCTCGATATTCCTAATGTTATAAATAAGAATAACAACTCGTGAGGTTAGAACAATAACGATCATTCGTCTCGTGTTAATTCGTTTGTTTCAGTGACGTAAAGACCAATCCCTGAGCTGTGATTGGTCTACGTTTTCGAAAACGATCGTATCGAAACTAAACGAACTTTCATTACTATGCGGTGACAGCGATGATGAAAACCACATCCCTATAACGGCGTTAGGCTCACTTCATCACGTTGTATTAAATGCACTTGGTGAGCCTTAAGCATTTGCTTAGTAAGTGCCTCTGCCTACTACGCTATGGCAATACAGAGTGTAAAAGAACCCCGAGTAATGGTCTTAGAAACGTTGTTTGGTTCGTCAATATGAACAACTTTAAAAAAAACACCGCATTGTCACCATAGTAAAAGTTGTTCATGTTGACGATCCCAACAACGTTTCCAAGACCATAGCTCGGGGTCCTCTTAAAGGCAGTATAAGGCGTGAAGTGAACCTGTTCATTTTGTTTTACAAAATCTTTAAAAACTAGACAAAAAAAACTTTCAAAACACTTATACCATTTTACTTCCGTTTGAGAGGAAAAAGAAAACTGCCAATACAAATTATAGTAAAACGTACTTCCAGAATACAAACAAACAAACGTCCATTAAACGAAATGGTTTAACCCCTGTCAGCTTAAGCCCTTGTTACACCGCGCTTTATTTGACTTGGCGCTTATTCCGCAAAGGTTGGGTAACTTTTAACCGCCGTCGGAAACTATTAAAGCTCACAATAAGCTGTTAACTGATTGCTTTTTGGGATCCACGTGTGCTTAATTTAATAGGTACCGCACAATTATTTATAGTATTAATACTAAGGAATATTAAGGGGAAAGACTATTTTTAAGGGTATGTCCCTTAAGGGGGGTTACTCAATTCGACCGAATATTTTTTTTTTGTTTGCGGATAACTTTATGAACCGATCTTGATGATTTTTTTTTTGGAGTTAGTCCCGAGATAAGTAAATCAGGATTTGTTGATGGCAGGCCAGACAAGACTAGGGGAATTTGAAATAATCGTATCGACTAGCAGGCGCGTCAAAAAAGACAAGCCATAGAACAAATGCGCGCTGTGATTGGCTGCTATGTCACACATTGTGCAACTAAGCTTGTATCAACCAATCGCAGTGCCTTGTATGTCTTGGTATGTATTTCTTGGAGCCCTTTGCTAGGCCTGTAGGTAGGATGGTTGAGTCGGTTCATCTTTCTTTAAAATTATTGGATATACATACATACATGCACTTCACGCCTGTCTCCCAGAGGGGTAGGCAGAGACTACAGATCTCCATTTGTCACGGTCCTGACATACCCCTTTCGCTTCATCTACATTCATACATCTTTTCATACATGACCTCCGGTTTCGAGTACTTTTCCGCCACCTTCGGCCAGGACATCACCAATCTGGTCTGTATGTGTCCTTCTGGGGCGACCTCTACTCACCCGGCCCATTACATCACCCATATAAATCTCTTTCGTCAATCGACTTTCATCCATTCTCTCCATATGCCCAAACCATTATTGGATATAATATTTTAACGAGAGTAGATGACCGATTCTCAATTTGAAATTACCGTTTATTATTCCCGTAATCGCTTAACTTTCCACGACAAGTAAACTTTTCATCTGTATCAAAAACAAATACAGAATTTTATCTCTGATTGCTACTTTATAATGAAGAGGAGCATTTTTTTTTCGTTTTGCTAATAAAAACCTTCTTACCATACCCTAAGGAAGAAAGTGGTTTGTTATCATGGATTTCGCTACCGTTTCAATTTGTATTAGAGGCTTGTTTACTGGGTAGTGTACTTAGTTCTACAGATTGAAGTACGCGAATGAAATCGCGGGACGTCCACTAATTAAAAATAAGTCTAATATTATGTTTAGTTCACTATGTCGCTAATAAATGGCTTTTAATTCACTGTGTTTTTTTAATTAAATTAATTTAGTTACTAGTTTGTTTTTTGGTTACCGACTGTAAAGTATTTTGTTTACTTTATTTGTCTTTCTCTGAGTCCACTCTTTGTACTGTAAAATATGCATACTGTGGTAGCCTGTAATTAGGACTGCATGTATGTATTGCACTATTTTTTGTGCGTCTGTGGTCCAGTTGGTCGGACCCTTGACTTGTAACCGGGAGGTCCCGGGTTCGAGTCCGGCTACTGGACGTGTACCAATGGGACTCTTTTTAAGAGCCTATGTACGCAACGCAACGCTCGTACGGTGAAGGACAACATCGTGATGAAACCCGCACACCAACAAGGTGTGTGAACCCTATAACGGCGATGGGCTCACCCCCTGTCACGTTGGGTTAAATACGCTTGGTGAACCGTGGGTATTTGCTTTAGCAAGTGCCTCTGCCTACCCCTCTTTTGGGATTAAAGGCATGAAGTGTATTTTTTTTTTTTTTCCTAGGAAATAGCTGTAGAAATAATTTGTGACGGGACTCTGTATTTTTTTTAATACTTATGAAGAAAAATGACGAGAAGTTATAAAAAGGATTGTATTCATTACAATGCATTAAGGGTCCATTAAGATGGGGAAAATCTTATAAGACTTGCGGCAACGAGCTGCAGACGCGATGTCTAACAAGCTTGTTTGAGACGACTATGTAGGATGTAGATGAAGCGTAAGACGTACTTACGTTACTTTACTTTGAATATCAAATAATGATTTCCAGGAAAAAGGTAGAATGACTATTTCTTGTAATACAACAATATGTTTCTTCTGGGGAAGCTACATATTCATCGCATAGAAAAATCGGACAGCAAAACCTGTCGTAAGACGTATTTTTTTGGTACCTATTTATTTTCTCGCTGGCCAGGAATAATAACAATAAATTAAATAATTATAGATTTGTGGTATGAAAAAGGTTCTTAATTAATAGTTTTTTCGGTACGCACCGCCAAAAAATCTACCAGTTTTGATGAAAGACTTTCATACTTGGGGTGGTAGTACCATTTTAGGTGGCTAACCTTAGTATATGTAATATGTACCTAATACATACATATAACCAACGCCATAATCTACACCTCACCAACCCTCCTCTTTTTATACTAATTACAATGCTGCAATGTTTCACATTGCTAAACTTCACATCACATCTCAGAGGACTACCAATTTGACAAAATCATGCTTAGAACTGACTCTTAATTATGTACAAAATTAATGGTAACAACTTTGCGTTAATTTCTGATTGTTTTTAGTTCTATATTTTGTCCCCCTGAAACAACTTCTTTTTTGTTCACCGTTTATTACAAAGAAGGGGAAAAAAACACCCAAGATTTTTACATTGCTGAAATATCTGCGTTCGCTTATTAAATCTCACTCTAATAGATAGGTACGCATTTTGAAGTAAAAGCAATACTTCTAATAAGGACGCTTTTTTAATAATAAATAGTCCAAGCTACTAAGGGGCATGCTAAAATTAATTAAAACTGGGAAGTCACGTCCGCGTTACGTACGGGAATGTTCATAAAAAGTTAATGGCCTCTTATAATTATTAGCACAAAGGATATTTAATAAAAAAAATGAATGAATTAACAATAGTGTGTGTTATATGATAAATGATCAGCCATTTTGAACGATTCTTTTATAAGGGGTTCTTGTATTCTCATTGGATTTATGCGGTCGGTACCGGACCTCAGAGTAAATCTTATTTTGGGACCAAACCGCCTGATAGAGCATTCTAACGAAAGAAAGATGTTTATGAGTTTTTGAACTTACACAGTTCAAACATCCGTTTGTGACGAATACAAAAATACAGCGTCTGTGGTCCAGTTGGTCGGATACTTGACTAGTAACCGCTCGCGGGTACGAGTCCGGCTACTGAATGTGTATCAATGGTACTCTTTTTCAGACACAACGCAACGCTCTTGCGGTGACGGAAAACATCGTGATGTAACCGGCACACCAAATGGTGTGTGAACCATATAACGGCGATGGGCTCACACCCTGTCACGTTGAGTTAAATACGGTTGCTGAACTGTAGGTATTTGCTTAGCAAGTGCCTATGCCTACCCCGCTTTGGGATTGTGTATTTTATTATTTATGTTATTTGTGTATTTCATACAAAAATACAACTTTTCTCTTAATATTATTAGTATAGATTAATTTGTTATCTATTAATTGGATATCCAAATATCCTGTCACGATATTGTAAGATGCTTAGATATAGTGACAGAAGAGAGCTTAGTTTTGGAGCGATCTATGTTTGAATTGCACCGTGTTTATTATTTAATTTAAAAATATAAAAGGAAAAGCTGACTGACTGAATGACTGACTGACATATCAACGCACAGCCCAACCGGCTAAACTTAGGCACTTGAAAGTTGGAACGGACGTAGTTTAGGTACCGTAGGGATGCACTAAGAAAGGAATTCCAGAAATTCCCACGGTAACGGGAAAATACTTTTGTATGAAAAATCTAAACCGCTCAAGTTAGACGCTTGAAATTTGGATGCAGGTACTGCTAAACTACGCGAATGAAATCGCGGGGCTTCCACTAGTTAATCATAAACCCATTCGTTGCTTACGTACCTACCGACATTTATTTATGCGCTACTAACTAGGATAAAAGTGTTGAAGTTCCCTCAGTCGCTTTCCTAAAAAATACCCAAGGAGAGTACTTCACTTACATTTTGCCATCAAAGTTTTGCACAAAATAAAAACTGTTAACAGCAGACTTTAGCGGGTTTAAAATATCACTAGCCTACATTTTTTTCCCCACTCGGCATTTAAAAGCCCGTCATCTGCCCGTCTCCAATTAAAACCTTCGAAATAGTGCTCCAGCGCAACCTTTGCGGCCCTCGCGTCATTTAACGAGCAATTTGTATCCCTCTGCTATGCACTGTATTGTATGGAATATAAATACGCAATAAATATTATAGGGGAGTGCAGTTTTTGGTCAAGATTTAATTTACAAATTCACTTTAATCTGACTTGACAATCTTTACGAACTCATGTAGAGTCCAGCTCAGCTTATAATGGCTAGAGTGTTAGGACGAACCACCCTGCAACGTGTTGACAGGTCCATTGAGGGTACCGGGATTAAAGTGAATGGGGTCCGTTTGTGTTCTTGTGTGTAACGTAATGCCAGTTATTGATTTAAACTTACACCAGAGCTAGGTAAGCCGGGTTTCAAAATATTTTGTATACTAAAACTGTAGGCTATGGGAATGCGGTAGCTTTTATTTTGTTTCAAATCAAACTCTTTGGATAGCTCATCTATAGTTACTAATGTTAGAAAGAGGAAATATTTTGTATTTTACGACGTGTGACACTAATTTACTGAAAATCGAAATCCGTCTAGTAGGATTTCGATAATTCTTTCACCTTTAGAATGATACATTATCCCTGTGTAACATAGAATATATTTTCTTCCGAAGTGACTACGAGAATAAAATAAAACGAGAGTAACACCGCGCAAGAAAGCTACGGTTAAAGGGCTTAGTTACATTATTAATTTTAATTTGTACAAAGTCCGGATTACGCGAGAAACAGACAGTGGACGGCGAAAGAAATTATGTTATAAAAGTTTTACATAAAGTCTCAGTATTTTATAAACGTTTCAAAATTATTCAAAAAGCCCCTGATATTTTAGGAAAGATCTGAGATTTTATGACATCATAGTGTGGTGCACCATATCCTGATGCTCCAATAACATTCACACAGAAAGTGATAATATTGATGTACGGAAGATGATGAAATGGATTGGAAATCATTAAAATACTAAGTCACGTTTGTAAAAGTCTCTTCTGGATAAACTATTAGTGTTACTCTTTGGTATTAAAACATTAATACCAGTTATGGACAGACTTGGCGATGTCTGTAGATTTTTTTAGTGTTCCCAAAATGGGAAAAAGCTGGGTGTATGAACTCATGCCAATTGTCACTAATAGGTAGGACAAAATAGGGAGACGTGACTTCTCTTAGGTATATTCTAACCTGGTCGAGGTTTAGAAATATTGAGGGAATTGGCGAGCCCTATGTCCATCAGTGGATGAATATAGGCTGACGATGATAAATGGAATCGGTGATAGATAGCGCATTGCCCAATAAACACTTTCGCACCCCGGATATAATATCAATCAAAACGAGAAAAATATAATTGAGTAATTATGTGTTGTAATATATGAATATTTTATTCAAAAAACATTCCGAAAATCGAAAGAAACGTAATTAATATCGCGTCATACATGCACAAGTCGAGCATGCGTCAGCGAGTTTAAGATCTGCAAGTTTCGATTAACCAATACACCAGTACTTATTAGGCGTTGAACAAGCTTCGAGAATTTTATTGGATAAAAAATAATACTGAAGTAATTAAGCGTTTAATTATGATCTTGCTTTGAGCTCCTTTCTATAGAAAGCTGCTCTGAGTTGTCTGGCGGCACCGGCGCGACGCCATATCGCTCGCTACTTTGATTATCGCCAATTAGTAAGTACCTATACAGAGTTGCTGGTATGTAGTTGGCGTAACTCAAAGCGTCGCTCGGTACAAAGAAAATTTATAACTTTACACAAGGAACCATTGTGACGGGATTCTTTCGCAGATTTTCCTTAATTCGCTTATCGTCAGTTAAGTTCTAACAGTAAGTAATTTTTTGGCAGTTTTTATTAGTTTATTTTTTCAAATAAAACTACTTTTATTTCTTCATTAAGGCGATTTTAATTACTTTTTCCAAATAATGTATACCTCTAATGTAGCTAACTAAATTTTTTCGGAGTCATTTTACTCTCCTGCAAAGTACCTAGACTTTTTTTTACCTACGCACTGTTAGAACTTCAGTGACGTTATGCCATTCTCGATTCATAATATGACATTAATGACAGAAATAGGAATCAAAATATTTCAAAATACTCGTAGAAACAGATCATGGTCACAGCAGTCACCTAAATGTCGAGATTTTGAAGTTATGGAATTTTAGCACATGGAATTCAATGTTATGGAATGTAATACGCAGCCACCTGCCCAAGCAGTACTGCTTACTTAAAAAGCATAATATGATAAGTTTTATCACCGAAAACATGCGTTTTTTTTTAATACAACAGATAAACTTTGAAACAATATCGGTGTACTCTCGAGTGCAAAGTTACCTCGTCTTCTACGAGTCAAACGCTTCACGAAGTCTCGAAGTTTTTTAATCTTCCTGCCTTTATTGACTGACGGGCATGGGAAAAGGATATTAATATTTATTGAAAAACTTCCCAGTAAAAGTATCTAACAAAGTAGGAAGAGGTGAAAGTCCCATGTAGGTAGCTTTGCAGGATAGTTACTAATCTTTTAGTTAAATAAGTATAACATAGTTTATTAACACAAAAGGATGACTGATAAAGTACTAACATTTACTTTGTTATTCTTATTACTAACGTTATTTTAATAAAACCGGTCAACCACATATCGGACAGCGCAATTTTTTTGTTTTTTAACAATTTCCGTGATTATGACTATTCAAAAAATAAATACACTTCACGCCTTCTATTCCCAATGAGGTGCAGGAAGGGCAAACGGTTCACCAATGTGTATTTCAACCAACTTGACAATATTCTAATGTTACGTTATTGTATCTTAAAGTGACATATTTATAGCTCACATTGTTCATAAGCATTGGAAATTTACGAGTTATTGACTACGGAAACCGAAAAGTTTCTAGGTATACTTTCTGCGTCTATAGCTTATTAGCTGACAAAATGAGGAGTTTTTTTTATAAATAACAACAACAAAAGAGTGAGTCGGAAGACGAACGATCATTAGAATAACTCAGACCAAAAACAACTTGACTTGCAATCCTAAACTGACATTTAGAATAAATCGAGACAACCCAACAAGATTATATCTTCTGTCCCTTATTGCGTATCAGGGTAAATTTGGATCCAAACTGTCAAATTAGTAGAAAAGTGACAGTTTGGATCCAGATACAGATTGTTGTAAAAGAGACAGACTGAAGGTGGTACGCGGCTTGCAAGTTTAGTTGTGTTCGATCTGAGTAGAATAGAGTAGTTGCATCTCTTTCGTTTTCAACTATCTTTGACAGATTGATTTTTCAGAAAACTCCACGATGACAGCCTGATTTTGTCTTTCTCTAGTGACGTGGGAGTTGTGTGGTGAGTGAGTTGTGTGTGTGTGTGTGTGGTGTGAAACGAGTGAGTTATTGTATTACTTTTATAAATACTTAACCTAAGTTAATATTTACTTTACTTTGCAATACCCTTACAGGGCGTCATGATTGTTCTACAAATATTGTAACATCAAAGTGTACCATGGTATGCAATAAATATACTGAATATCCCCTTATAGGTATTACGGACGTGAGTGTATGTATGTAAACATAATAATGTCAAATCGCTCATTTACTGCAACAACGTTAGAACTATAATATGATAGGCTGTCAAGTATAATCTAAAATCTAACTTATACTTACGTAATTGTAATGACATCTAACGATTTCGATAGAAATTAAAATCTATTCATAAATTTCGTTCAGTTTAAGTTGATAAAAAAATCTAGAAATTAAATGTTAATAAATTGAACAAGTGGTCTGTATACTGATTATAATTTCACCGCTGTCTTCAGTCTTAACACAGACGGCCAAGATACGTTTACTAAGACGTAACGCTAATTGTCTTGTTGTTTTTCATCTACTTCTAATACATGAAATTGTGTTTTTAACATATTCCTTCGGAACGGCTGGATCGATTTTCATGAAATAAATGTCCATATCTGGTAGGTCTCAGAATAGGCCATAATTTTTTTTATCACTATGAGCAAGCGTTTGACCACCATTCTGCCTGATGTTAAGCAGCGATGTGGTCTACGATGGAGCACACTTGTTCATTAGGTACCTATTCACCCGCGGCTTAAAGACCTTCAGACTGTACTGCGCAGGAAACACAGTCTCCGGCAAGTCGTTCCACATCCTGGCGGTTCGCACTATGAAAGTAGTGCGTACCACATAAGGTGAACTATGAGGACTTAAAGTAATTGTTCTTGCTGTGTGAAAGGGATAACGCTAGACGAGTGGTATAACACTGTCATTGTCACACAGCATAAACATGATTACTTTAAGGTCTTATGGCACGGAATCATATCACAAGAATAGATACCCTTACTATGACAGACAAAACGTTTGTCTTTAATTCCCGCTTGTAAATTTGTATGTAGAGTAAGACCGAGTTAAGACTCAATTCTTGGCAACCTGTGTTACGGCCAGTGCTATTGCAAGGCACTACCCTCGGGGCCGACTCGGGCAATTATTGAAACGTCAGTGCCAGAAATCTCAATCGTGCCCTTTATGGAGACAAAATTAAGACCATAAGACACATTGAATTGAGTTGGGTTTCATTTATTGTTGTACATTTTACATAATAATGAGCCACGTATTTTGAAGGTTTCATTCTTTTATATATCTTACTTAATATTATAAATGGGAAAGTGAGTTTGTTTGTTATGTGTTCCTCGTCGTTAAGACACATAAGGTATATCAGGTCCACTAGTTTACAATATGACATGACATTTTCAACTCTAACCAATTGAGATAAAGATGAAAGCTTCGTGTTGTAAAAAAGGAAAATAACCCTGGTACAGTCAAGATCTGCCCGAGCAATTATATGGTATGATTGTCAATATTTTCATAGAGTTTACCAATAAAAAAAATGATAACTCCTTAAAAGGCTATTAAAATAACCCGGAAGTGTTTGTCTTCGATAGTCTTTTACTTTGCCAAGAAATTAGCTTTATTGTATTTATTTACATAAGTACTCCTGTCTCTACTACCAATAGTAGGTAGGTAAACTCTGTTTAATAATTCGACGAACGATTTTACACTTGTCAAATCATGTACACATATAAGAGATTTTTAGAAAAATACCTTATCTGGGTAGGAGAATTATATACAGTAGTTTTGATTACTTAATTCGATAAAGAATTTTTTTTTAAATTCCGTCAGCATTATTACGAAAAGTAATAGATCGATCTGTCAAGTCGTTCCTAGAATTAATAAACTGATTATAGTTTGAGGTCACGTGACCATACTATGTCCTAAAATATTTAGTAAGTATATTATTTATTTGATAAGTTCTACAAGACTCGCGAATGCAACAGTTTATTTTAACACGAACACTACAAAAACATCAAAACCACCGACACATTTGTACTAAGATAACTTTTAACATGTTCTCGTGACAATGCTGTGTTTGAACCTAAAATATTTGTCTTAAGGTACTTTACAATTGACACAGTCGGGCCGCAACTTTCATTTCACTCTTATCTTATTTGCGTGAAAGAGATAAACTATTTTCCACTGAGCATTTGAATAGTGTTAGTACGAATTAAATTTTATGGTAGAGGCAGTTGCTAAGCAAATACCCATCCCGATTGTAGATTTCCTGCATACCTACTAACTGTCCCTGTCAAAGCATTTCTTTCATATTCATATGTTTATTCATATTCATATGTTTATTTTTAACTTAGGAAGGCGCCTTTGTACCTCGTGTTTTAGAATAAGGAGAATAGGGCTAACATTAATTGCTATTCAGCTTTTAAACCTTCTCTGGACTTCCACAAATAACTAATTCACGACCAAAATCGGTCCAGCAGTTCGCGAGTTTTAGCGAAACTAACGAACAGCAATAAAATTCATTTTTATATTAATATAGATAGGCAATCGTTTGACCACCATCATGTCTGGTGTTAAGCTGCCATGTTGGAACATTGCGTAAGGTATGCATTGCACATATCAGGTGGAGATTCCATTTGTGTGCACCAAACGCTTTGCATCGACCTTTATTAGTGCGAACCGCTAGAATGTGGAATGACTTGCCGGTGTCTGCGTTTCCTGCGCATAGTATAGTTTTATCTTCAACTCAAGAGAGAATCATTGTGGACCATATCGCTGCTTAATATCAAACAGGACGGTAGTCAAACGTTTGCATATCATCAATCAATTTATACATATTATAAAACAAAGTCGCTTCTGTCCCTGTTTATGCTAAGATCAGAAAACTACGAATGGGTTATTGCTGCGGTTTTCTTTAATAGATACAGTGATCCTACCAGAGAAACACTGTTAATCATGTATAACGGCAAATCAACGTTCGCCGGGTCAGCAAGTACTAAATTAAGAAAGGAACCCACGACCTCCAAACAAAAATGAGATGTCTGGCTACTAGATTATATAGCTAAGCAGTTATATTGGGTCGTTCCTCATTTGAGATGCATCTTACAGGTTGGTTAAAATGAGCACAAATCAATTAAGTAGTTATACTCATTAAACTGTAATTTAAATTCGACGTTCGCTAAACTAATCTACTCTTTAATGACTGGTAATCAAAGTTCAGAACAGGCTTTAGCCTATTTGTCGGCTCATTGGATTTGTAATAGGATGCTGTGCGTTTAGCTACTAGATAAACCTACTAGAGATAAGGTATCTTCTTCTAGAAATATATAGAGTAGGCTACGTAACGGGGAAGCACAATATACTAAAAATATAATACATACATTCAAGTCCGAAATACCCAAAAGGGTGTGGACTGAACCTTAGGATCATAACCCTACATACGTGGTACCAACGTGTACCTACCCTTAGCTTCGGCCAGAATTAGCATATGTATAGGACTTAAGAATATTAATATTGCACTTAAGTTACGTGTTACTAGGTCATAGCCATAAAACTAAATGTCCAGGTTCCGTAGTCGGCTCCTACGACGTGCCGGGAAGAAAGGCAGCTGATGGATTCTATTAACATCTCAGATCAGCATGTGATGCAAAAAAAATACGAGTCCTAAAATATGTTCTTTATTTTTGTGTGTTGTACCTTTTTACCCGTACCTATCCTAACTATAAAAGAATGATTTACGTTCTAAATACTGACTTTAAATAATAACCATACGCACTTACCTAACTCTACAATAGTCCAAAATTCTCCTCAACTCAAACCAATCCAAGACGTCACAATTTAAAAAAAAACCTTATAAAACTTTTTTAATTTCCCGCGTAAAGTTCACTTTTTTCCCGAACGCTGGCAGCTTGTCTCGGGACGCGCGCGCCCTCTGCCGTTAGTCCCGGTGGACTGCACTAGTTGTCAGTGCAGTGCAGTGCAGCTCTACCATGTTCGGGGTCCTGGACTAAAGGTGTGTTACAATGGATGCGTCGAGGTTTCATTTGACTTTGGTACCACGTACGTAAGTTTCTAGGTACTTACCTTAGTAAGTTTGAATTATTATCGCTTATTAGTTATTATTCGTTTAACGTATTCGGTTACCTATCTTTGTAGTGGATAGGTACCTAGGTACATTGAATGAAATACAAAATGTTTAAGGGCATATTATTATACCTACTTACTTATTTCATCACCCATACAATATTCTGGAATGTAATAAGAATGAGTTAAAAAAGTACGTAGTTTTAAAAGGTGAATAGTTTTTTTTTATTGTTAGGAAATGTAAAATTTTCTACTATTTAATATTTTTTGAATAGTCAGCGAATAAATCAATACAGATTTACTTGTATTTCAATAAACTCAACATTAAAATAACAGTAAGACAAATCACTACTTACTTAATAAAAAATAAAACCCTCTGTCGGGAAGCCGGTGAACTACGTCGTCATATACATTCAAAGAAAATGAATCTAATAATGACGCACGCAAGCACGCCATGTTGCGCATGTTTTAGTACCACATTCACACAACAGATGGCTCTCTATTCCGCTTTTTTTAATCGGTGGAAGACTCCCCGCGGTTTCACTCTAACTTGTACCTACAGTATGTATTCTCTATTTCATGTTAGTTCAGTCTATTAGTAATGTATGAAGTCAGTCTTACATGCCGTCACTGTCTGTTCTTTCAGGAATTAATCAAATAAAGAGAAGTATGTTCCCACTTGCCCAACACTTACTTTGAACTTTAAAGTACGCCTTTATAATCCGTTATGAGAATAATCACATAAGGCATGTAATACTACTGCGTGTAAAAGGACCCCAATGAATAGTCCAAAAAACATTTCAATCTCCATACAAAATGTCCCGAGGCAAACATTTGTCTATATTTTTGTATGGCGATGAATTATTTTTTATTTACCCGCATTGTCGCCATAGTAAAAGTTGTTCACATTGACGAGCCTAACAACGTTTCTAAGATCGTTGCTCGGGGTCCTTTTACACTATGTATAGGACACAATACCTTCATAAACATTGACCAAGAAGCTCACATTGTATAAGGTACATTTTCTGATAAAAAAAAGCTGAACACCCGGTGTATGTGATGGAAACGGTAATTAGGAAAACAAACGTCAACAGACTACAAAACCCATCAGAAAAATGCGTAGCCTTGTCTTATTAGAGCGTCTTTGCTGCAGTTGGTCGGATATTTGACATGCAACCGGGAGGTCGCGGGTTCGAGTTCGGCTCCAGTAGCCGGACTCAAATCAACGACTTGTACCAATGGGACTCTTTTTCTGATGTACGCAACGCAACACTCATACGGAGAAGGACAACATCGTGATGAAACCCGCACATCACAAGGTGTGTGAAATCTATAACGGCGATGGGCTCAGGGGATTAAAAGGCGTGAAGTGTCCTTGTCTTATTAAGGGTTTAAATATCAAAAAGAGACAATAAAACCGTCTCGACTGACTGACTTATTAAAAATTACAATTTTTCATTGCAAAATGGAGTACTACAGTCTGCGCGCTGTAAGAAGCCCATTTTGACAGGTGTACTGAGGTGACGGATAGTGACGTTTGTTTGCATATTAAAAAATAATCGATATACTCATTCGATTTTCAGTTTTGGTCTGAGAAACAATATATCTACGCACTTTATTAAAAACTTCGCGCTATAATGCCCGTTTTATCTTTTAATATCATGTCAGTGCGCGTTTCCTTAAAAAATGATCTACGCACTTATTTATCGACCAATAACGGACCTATAAAAATAGCGAATAGAATGTCTAAATCTTGAACGCCATACATTTTTAGTCCGTTATTTCCGTTCTTTTCCATTTCTTTTGTCGTGACAAAACGTTTAATAACTCGATACTATGGGCTGCATGCACGAAAGATGACATCATTGTCCCGTTCCGCAAGCGAGTGTACTTCTACTACTGCAATATTTGACGTAGTCATGTCCAACTACCGTGCGTATATCGACTTTCAGACAACCATTTTTAAAACTTCAGTGTTATTATCAATGTTTGACACATTGATGTTCTTTACGTATAGTCCACGCGCTTTTTATAGCGCGTGGACTATAGACCTCCGTGGCGAATGACGGTAGTAGGTAATTACCGTTCAATAACAATATTAGTAGTGTATAGAGGACCCTACTGACCTCATTTCATTCAGCACGTGACAAAACATGAACAGCTGACTGTGTGATTGTATAGTGAGGTCGATATTTTTTAATTAATTAGATTTCGGTTTGAAAGAGTATTTTTAGGTCACTCAGCGGGGGGGTA
>SJJU01000944.1:0-41344 GCA_012932125.1 Conopomorpha cramerella
TTAAATATTGTAAATTTAAAAAAAATATTATATCGCCATTGCAAAGCCGGGGCGGGTCGCTAGTATAAAATACATAAGTAAGTATGCCACCAGTGCGCGTTTTATTTTTCCATTTTTTTTCCCAATTCGATAAAATATATTTGTATTTTTATCCAACAAATTAAAATTCAGAGATCAATCACCAATTTATTTGATTCCAACATCCCAATTCCAAAACGGGAAGTTACCCTTGAAACAGGGATGTCGCGTCAAATGCTGTTCAGCGTGTCGTGGTTCACCTAACCCGGAAACCGACCGTGGGGAAAAAACGATAACATTACTGGAACACTATTTTAGATTAGGGGAAGTAAAAACATATTATATACACATTGCAATGCATTACAATTCGCCTTCAAAATCGCTTTTTCGCCGCTCCAAATCCGTACATCTTACATGCTTTGGGCTGTACAGCTGAAGTCTCTGTTCCAATAAATAAATTGATATAATGAAGTTTTTGTAATGCAATTGAAGATTATAAACACTTGGACAGTACGTTTTATTCGAGTGTTCTACTGGAGTTGTGTAACATATTTTAGGTCTTTGGGTAATAATTTTTGATGCTGTTCATATCCCATTACGTTTCAATGGGTCGGATTAAATATAAAAAATCATCCTGCCTAACGACGAATAATTACAGGAAAACAGATCGTCAGCTTAGATTTTTACAACCTTCCGGAGGCGTAAGTAAACGTGCACGTTTCCAAGAACCGAGATTCGGGCTAGAACCTTTTCGGATAAATTAAAATAAATAAATATTTTACAACAACACCCACATTGCCTTCATCCCATGTTAAGTAGCTGAAGCACTTGTGTTATAGAAATCAGACAACGAAATATACTTACTTAAATACTTTTTTTTTCTTTTAAATACATACTTATATAAATAAAACACCCAGACACATCCAACAAGTACTTAAAAGCTCATCACCTAAATACCTGTCAGCGGTGGGAATCGAACCCACGACACTAAGGAGCAGAGGCAGACATGCTGACCACTACACCAACGGGCCCGTCATAACATTATGTATAGTAAAGAAGTATGAAAAACCGGGTAATTAAGGCTTCCTTACTAATATTTTAAACAGGAACGTTTGTATTTTACTGAAAATTGGTCCTTGTAATATAAAAATAATGAATGTATAGGCAGTATTTTATTCCGAAATTCCCACGGAAATAGGAAAACCGCTGCAACATTGGGAAACTTAACTAGTATTTTAATAAAACTTCGTATAGAAAGTAATACGATATACTGTAAATTAAATTATTAACACTTTTTAACACAGTTACTTGAATAACCACTACACAAATGAATAATGTTCATTCACAAAACAACACTAGTTGTACGGCCCCGAATTCACACGGCCATTCACAATGGCGATGGCGTGGTTGGTGACGTCACTTCAATGTAAACATATGTAGAGAGTGAAGTCCACGCCGAGTTATCAGAACTTTCCTGTATAAGTGGTATTAATTAGTTCTATTTGTACGTTTGAACGGCAATATCTGGACAGGGTTTTACGTGCTCTTTTTAACTGTTCCGTTGGACAAGAATGAAGAATGTGGTATAACAACATCCTAAGGTTGAACCTATCATTAGACAATAAGGTTCATATTTTACTTGTCACATTTTTCTTTAACACCATGAACAAGCATTTGACCACAATTCTGCCTGATGTTAAGCAGCGATGTGGTCTACGATGGAGCACATTTGTTCATTAGGTACCTATTCACCCGCGACTTGAAGACCTTCAGACTGTACTGCGCAGGAAACACAGGCTCCGGCAAGTCATTCCACATCCTGGCGGTTCGCACTACGAAAGTAGACGCAAACCGTTTGATTCGCGCAAATGGTAAACCCACCTGGTATGGATGACGTCTTGCCGTTCTCCTGGTTATACTATTGTAAAAACGCGATGGGGGTATTAGGCTATGCAACTACATAGCACACTCTCCGAAATGCACCCGATAGAAGACAGATAGGCTCGCAACCTTGCGGCGATGCTCTAGGTTTTGTAGCCGAGCGTCAAACAACTTGTCGTCCGTCACCTGTATTACAGCACGAATATTAACCAGAGATAAGCTTTCAGTTTAGGTTAATTTTCGAGCCCTTACGCCACACGATTTAAACTTTTAAAGTGGTGGTAACTAAATTTAGTGGAACATTTGTAGTGGTTCTGAAGTAAGTAGCTTCGTTGTAAAAACTTTTATCTTATCTTACCAATATTATAAATGGGAAAGTGAGTCTGTTTGTTTGTTCCGCTTTCACGCCGTAACTACTGTACCGATTGCTTTGAAATTTTGCAGTATAGTTAGAAGTCCGGGTTAAATAATAGGGTACTTTTTATCCCGGAAAATATTGATATTCCCGATGGAAAATAAAAATATTTCTTTATACCGCAATATACCCGAAGTCCACGCGGGCGAAGCCGCGGGCGGAAAGCTAGTTGTTGTTAATAAATAATACGTAAGGAACAAGCTACACGTAGATTATATCAGCGATCAGAATTATTCACGAAGCAGTGAATGTTTTTCACTTTTTTTTTCATTGTGGGCACACTTTATTCATCAACACCATCCAGTAAATAGACGTAGAGTTATTGTAACTTGGTAAACATATTTATCTATACTTATACTTGTAAAGGAGGAAATATTTGATTGTTTGTTTGCATCGAACAGGCTCCGAAACCACTGGATTAAAAAAATCCTTTGCCGTTGAAAAGCTACACTATCCCTGGTTAATATAGCTTACATTTTATCCGAAATTTCCACGGGCACGGGAAAATACGTGAGTAACACCGCACGGTACAGCTAGTTTGATATATTTTAGTTTGTTTTCTCGTGTTTTTCATTTTCTTTTCAAAGCACACCCACACATATTGGTTGTTTCATCCTGTGATACGTCAACACAGTTGAAATCAACTTCAAACACTGGTATTATTGGCACTTGATCTTTTTATTCGACGGAATGAAATTACAAATTGTATGAAATTATCAGTTTAATTTATATATATTACACTATTCTTGTTTCTAGCTTCTTATATTTCTTGTATTGCAGGAAACAGTAAACTAGATTTCCATCTGTGTAAGATATTATATTGAACTTTTTAAACACTATAAACACGCGTTTGATCATCAGCCTGATGTTAAGCAGCTATGTGATGTACAATGGAGCACACTAGACACCTTTCATTAGACACCTGTTTACCCGTAACTTAATTGCAGCCGAGTACAAACAAATTGTGTGGACGGGAACTATCAGACCGTCGATTTCAAAATAACTGCTTACGAATCCGTCAAAATTTAATATTAAGAATATACTTAATAGCCTGATATTTTGTACTTCATCCCAGATGACCGACTAAATTGAGTCATAACTACACTAGGTATATTACAAAACCTAACGATCTGTACGTGTTTGTGACTGTACATTACAAAGAAAGTGCTAGAACCATTAATGAGAATTGTTCGCGTGAATTGCTCCATTTTACCCATCGACCTTGAACACGATCTCCAACATTGCACATGACGTTCTGTACCATTGAATATGTACGTATGTACACATACATATAGGAGATTCTGGAAACTGTCGTGTTTGTATGTCACACGGATGTTTTTTTGCATTTAGCACCAACTGTAGAGTCATACATGCATAACATCACGTCTGTCTCACAGGAGGATAGGCCTACGTAGAGACCAAATAGTTATTTTAATTTTAAATTTGCCGTGTGGTGACGTCGAATAGAATACGTGACACCATCCTAGCCCAGCTTTTCCCGCCTTAGGGGTCGGTAAGAGGCGACCGAGAGAACTCTCCAGAGGACGGGCAACAGCAGTCTCTGTGAGCCTGCCGACGGAATAACAATATAAAAAAATAAAAAAATAAATACACTTCACGCCTTTAATCCCAAAGAGGGGTAGGCAGAGGCACTTGCTAAAGCAAGTACCCACGGTTCACCAAGCGTATATAACCCAACGTGACAGGGGGTGAGCCCATCGCCGTTAAAGGGTTCACACACCTTGTGGTGTGCGGGTTTCATCACGATGTTGTCCTTCACTGTACGAGCGTTGCGTTGCGTACATAGGCTCTGAAAAAGAGTCCCATTGGTACACGTCCAGTATCCGGACTCGAACCCGGGACCTCCCGGTTACAAGTCAAGTGTCCGACCAACTGGACCACAGACGCTAGACAATATAACTGCTGCTAATGCTGTCTTAATTCGAGTACTTGCAATACTGCACATACTATTTATTTATTTAATACTTTATTGCACCAAAAGTAAACTGTGTGGACTTAATACTAAAGTATTCTCTACCAGTCACACTCACAAGATGGGAGAAACGTAGGTCGAATACATTTTCCAGTGTATTCTATGAACTTTGCACCGCTACGCAGCTGTGAATTGTGATTAATATTGTAATGTATGTAAACTATTATACAATGATTACACTATTTGCATTCCAATTATGACTAGTGTTAGGTATTAACAAGAGTTATTTCCGCTTCCTAGGCGCCCTTCCGTTGTGTTTTTTTTTTATAAATAAAAATAAATACACTTCAAGCCTTTTAATTCCAGTGGCACTTGCAAAGCAAATACCGACGGTTCACCAAGCGTATTTAACCCAACGTGACAGTGGGTGAGCCTGTTATGGGGTTCACACACGTTGCGGTGTGCGGGTTTCATCGTAGCTTCGTAAATAAGTCTGAACGTTTGTATAATCAACGTGTAGCTTGTTATTTTCATATATTTTTTTTAGAAATGAAACGGGCATTTTCTTTTCGTTACAGAAAATTTTACTTGTTTATTACGCATAGCTACGCTACTTAATACCAAAGTTTGGTAGGCAGAGACAAGTTAGCGTTTGTACAATACTAACGTGAGCAGCAAGCGTATCTATCTATCGACCTTAGGAGAATGCAAAAAAAAATACATAACATAAAAATAAAAGACGTAATCGTCACTTACGCCTTTCTTCTCCGAATACGATCTGATAGCACATCGCCTTAATTATTTGCGCATATCTAGCGGAAATTGTAGGTGTCTTAAAAAAATTATATCGTCTTAAATTGGAAGGGTAGAGTTTGGCCACTAAAATATAATAGAAATTATAGTATATCATAAAATAATATTGAAATATCTAAGTGAGTACTAAGTAGTAAAGTGTAGTTTTTACTAGATATTATCCGGGATATTCCCAACCACTTTCCCATTCCTGTTAGAGCCAGGATCTACAGCGGCATCCAGAATAGACAAGAGCTCAATCAGTGACGACTGGGCTAGATCCCGGGGGGGCCTAGCCTTCTGATTTTTACTAGATATTACCTTTTTAAATTATATGCTTAAAGAAGACCTCTGCCGCAGTGGGAAACAAACCGGGCCATATAAAAAAAGTTATATGTTAGTCACCATGCCTACTACGTAAAGAAAGGTAGGTAGAGTTTTAAATCTCGTTTTTTTTTATATTTCCGACGTCTGAGTGTCAAACCACTCTCGGTTTCGTTCGGTTACCACTCGCGCGGCTCCACTACATACCTACTGTACTTAGCTGCTCCGGCACGTGGTGTTGCCAATATATCGAACAGTTAGAACAAAAGTGACACAAAACAAAATGTGTCATGTTATGAAATTGAACCTTAACATAAAAGATACAAAACTTAAGTTACAAAATCGGCGTGTTTCGTATTGGGTCCTTTTTGTTCTAACTATGCGATATATTATTAACTGTGTTTCTCTGCTATTAAAACTAACTAATTCTACACACATAAAAAGTGTGTAGGGATCAAGTACATTTTAGAAGATTGCAATCAAGAATATATTTTACGAAAATTGAATTCATTCATAATTTATTCAAAACTAGTGGACTCGACAGACGTTGTCCTGTCTTAACTATATCCAGGGTGGCCTGTGCCCAGCAGTGGATGACATTTTTTTTTCATAAGAACCTTCTGCTGTCATTAATAAGCACAACAAATTAGAGAAATCGGTCCACCCGTTCTGGAGTTATGGAATGACAACGAAAAGTGGCTTTGATTTTTATAGATGTGGTGATAAATCATTGATACAGGCATGGGAGACCAATCCAGAAGATTAGATTTGATTTAAATAAATTATATTTTTTTCACAATATTCAGGAAACGGCAATTTTCGGTTTCCGTGGGAATTTTTAAAAGCGTTATAGGTGGTATATATTAATACCTCCAAAATGATCTGTACAAAGAGTCACGGTGATTGGTTATGAAATTTTCACGTGAAAGCGTAACAAACTTACACTAACTTATAATATTCGTACTTAAAATTATCTATAATTTAAAAAAGAAACGATCAATTCTAATTTTGAACCAATTTCTCTAATTGTTTTTTTATTGTGGTTTCTCAGAAAATTACACTTAATTCGAATAGTAAGTCGGTCTGATCCATTCCCATTCCCATCCCTATTAGCGGGTGTAAAAGTATAATATTAACTTTAGTAGGTATATCTCGATATATATGTTGGTACCTAGTACCTACTACATATATATATCGAGATATTATGTTCCGATACATGAACAATTATAATTATTTATAGTGACCGATCTCGGCACACCTGTGCAGGTCATCGCCACACAACAGACATTGGAACCGGTTGCTGCATTTTTTTTTCTTTATTATATATATATATATCAACTAGACTGGCGGCACAAATGTGAGAGCTTTTTGCCCAGACGACTTGATAGCTCCTTGAGATCAGCGCGCTTCGAAAAAATAAACACCTACAAAGCCCGAAGTGTGTTCCGATTCGCAATTGCGGCTTTCAGGCCACGCGGACGTATTTCGTAAACGCGTCGTAGCAATGGGGATTTTTTTAACGTTTTTCTAACAGATTTTCGGGAGGAGAAATGTCATTACTGTCATACTTTTCCAAAGTTTGAAAGTATTGACAGTTCGTCAAAGAAAATTCCCTATTGAAAGAGCAAAAGACAATATCTTCTGTCTAAACTAAATGGGCAACTCTTTTCCTAATCTTCCTCGAGTGGCCAGAATATAAAAGAAGTTTATATACAAACTGTTCTAAAGTAAAAATGGGAACAATATTTTATCAAATTGTTACTCACTACCTACTCCAGATTATACTGCACTGGAAACACAGACTCCGGCAAATCGTTCAACATCCTAGCGGTTCGCAGTATGAAGGTTATTGCAAACCGTTTGGTTCGTGTGAATGGAAATAATTATTATCTTAAGTGTCGCTTATGTGTCACCTCAATAATGGCCCGCCAACGACGTGACACCGGCATTATGAGCTTTATAACGAATCTCCGACTGTACTTCAAACCGGAACCTCTCGATCAGAAGGTACTCTTGTAAATCATCAAGCGAGGATAAGTGCTTGCGCTCAATTCTCGTAACAGAGATAATTTTCAATGGATAGTATTTAAACGTGCATCAAAAAAGTCTAACCTAACCAAAATACTGACTTAGCGACAAAATTACTGATTTGGTCCGCTAATAAATACAAAATCAAATTTTTTTCTGCTCAATTAGTAATTTTGCTGCTCAACTTAGTATTTTTGGGCGCTCAACTTATTATATTCCATTTTCAATATTTTCATAACACACTTCACGCCTTTTAATCCAATAGCGGGGTAGGCAGAGGTACTTTCTAAGCAAGTGCCCACGGTTCATCAAGCGTATTTAACGCAACATGACAGGGGGTGAGCCCATCGCCGTTCAATATTTTAATTTAATATGGGAGAAGCTGAATGCGAGAAGTTGAAAACAGATCACAGTGGCGTGCAATTGGAGAGGCCTATGTTCAGCAGTGGACGAGTATGGGCTGATGATAATGATTTAAAAGAAATAACTATTGCAAATTGTAAACATATAAATACTTTAATGAGCTGTTTCCCGTTTCATATAAATCCATTATTGTTAGAGCTTTCACAATCCGGCAAAATATTATTCATCATCAGCCACATAACGTCCACTGATGGACGAGAGCCTCCCCGAATGAAATATATGAAGTGATTAATTCTCGAAGTTATAAGCATTGTAACAATATGACACACACATCCGACCTTATGCTTCTGACGTCGAGAATTCTATGTTTTAAAATTAACTTACTAGAACCGTTTTTATGGTAATCAAATTTGGTCGAAATCAGTGCATTATTTGTTATCTTATTTGTTATCTTATCTCAGAATTTATCTTCTGAGAATCATAATAACAAAATTTTACTTAGATAATCATAATCCCAAAAACCTTTACCGCGTAGTGCGTTTACGAGCTACTTACCTACTGAAATATTACCACTACCTTAGGCCCATATTTTATTTTCATGGGTTGTATATTATTATGTCACAATATTGTAGGTACTTTATTTATTTTTATTTAATACTTTATTGCACTAAAGGTGCAAAGGGTGGACTTAATACTAAAGTATTCTCTATCAGTCGACTTCACAACATGGGAGAACATAAGTGCGGGTCAGTATTATTAAAGTATTTTGTTGTCTGCTTATTGGTATTAAAGCGACTGCAAAAAATGGTTTTTTTTTCAATTCGACCATATATATATTATGCTTTTATATGTTTGTTTTCGGATATCTTCGTTGTTTACAAACGGATTTGGATGATTATGTGGTCCAGTTGGTTGTATCCTTGACTTGTAACCGGGAGGTCGCGGGTTGAGTCCGGCTACTGGACGTGTACGGACGGGTGTTTTTTTTCAGAGCCTATGTACGCAACGCAACGCTCGTACGGTGAAGGACAACATCGTGATGAGACCCGCACACCACAAGGTGTGTGATCCCTATTACGGCGATGGGCTCACCCCCTGTCACGTTGGGTTAAAAACGCTTGGTGAACCGTGTGCATTTGCTTTAGCAAGCGCCTCTGCCTACCCCGCTTTGGGATTAATAGGCGTTTAAATTATCACCTTTAATTTGATATTGCAGTATAAATTACATTACGATAAATGTCGAGAATCGCGGCTCAGAGAATATAGTCGGTTGTATTTTTTTTTTAATTATTTCTCAAGAAGATAGTGCTATAAATAAGTGGAGTTGGTTTATGTCTCCATTTTGAATAGTTGGCTTTCCTGAGCGCGGCTATCCCCGCCATTTATGGAGTGAAGCCTCCACTTCGACAACTCGACGGCCCGTGGGTAGTCTTGCCCGTGTCACTTCCGGGACGAGAAATACACACATCAAAAGTGTCTAGGGATCAAGAACATTTTTAGCTCTAAAAAAAAGCTAATTTATTTAAATCAAAGCTAATCTTCTGCATTGGTCTCCTGCCTAATTCCCCATGCCTGTATCAATGACTGGGAAAGTGAGTCTGTTTGTTTGTTCCGCTTTCACGCCGTGACTACTGAACCAATTGCTTTGAAATTTTGTAGACGTATAGTTAGAAGTCCGGTTTAAATAATAGGGTTTTTATCCCGGAAAAAGTGATATTCCCGAGGGAAAACCAAAATATCCTTTATGCGGCAATATAACCGAAGTCCACGCGGGCGAAGCCGTGGGCGGAAAGCTAGTTATTAATATATCAGTACAAATTCCGAGCGACATCTGTGGTCCAATTGATCGGATACTTGACTTGTAACTGGGAGGTCGCGGGTTTGAGTCCGGCTACTGGACGTGTACCAATGGGACTCTTTTTCAGAGCCTATATATGCAGAGCAACGCTTGGACGGTGAAGGACAACATAGTGCGGAACAAACAAACTCACTTTCCCATTTATATTATTAGTAAGACGCCGTGTGGTGACGGCGAATAGAATACATGTCGCTCATTTACTGAAACACCGCGACGTCTCAAAATGTGACACTGTTGAAATAACAACCTTATTACTATTACTAAGGATCCTTCTCACAATAACAAAATATTGTGAGTTATGGCGTTGTTGAAGTTAATGAACGATGCGTCACCACCCCAGCCCAACTTTTCCCGTCCTGAGGGTCGTAAGAGGCGAGAGGGAACTCTCCAGAGGACGGGCAGCAGCGCTTTCTGTGAGTTAAACTACAACACCACTGCGATCGCCAACCCTCCTGCCAAGCGGGCACATCACTGCTTAACATCAGGCAGGATGATGGTCAAACGCTTGTTCATAGAGATAAAAAAAAGGGCGGCGCTTACTGGCATTTCTGCTCACTGGAAATCATTGGGGAGGCCCTCGTCCAGCAGTGGACGTCATCGAAAATCTGTCAAATGAATGTCATGGATTGTCACGAAGCATTCACACGCTCAGTTCTCACTAAATCAATGTCTAAATCGGCCTGTACCCACCTACTTGAAGTTATATGTATATACTAATTCACCAGTTGTCAGTTCGTTGACACTTGGCACTATGATGCAGTTGAATAATAGATTGGCATGCGCATGCGCCGATTCAATCGATTGATGATCAATTTGTTTCTTCGACGACAATTAACATAACATGATCATAGCACACATATTACCAGTTCCATTATCATATTAAACATGTTTACTTTTGTCACGTTGGTTTTAAATACGCTTGGTGAACCGTGGGCATTTGCTTGGCAAGTGCCTCTGCCTACCTCGCTTCAAATTCGGATTAAAAGGCGTGAAGTGTATTTATTTATTATTTACTTTTATGTCGATTGATATTACGCCAGTTTGTACAGTACTTGAAAGTTTAATGGTCCTTTTCGTCAGATTTTTTGCATGCATATAATAGCAGAGAAACACTCTTAACCCTTTAACAGGCAGAAGGTTTGTGTGAAATTAATTGATTTTAGACTTTATTTTAACGGACTAAGGTTCAAATTTAGGTGGGATCTATATTCCCTCTGCCTGGTTAAGGGTTAATAATGTATATTTGCAAACAACGTATATCGGTTAGCTAGTAAAGTATAAACGTACCCTAACCCTAGGCCGTTAGTGAGATACAGAAACTATATTTTCGACGAAACGAAGTATAGTACAAGAGTAAATTGGTGAACAGTTCGGTGATCTCATAGCAAACCGGGCGCTGATGGTGCGGCGCCGGCGTCGCGCCATGCTGTCTGCGCACACGCATCCGACAACGTACTGTAATATCTGTAATATTAACACCATATTGTTAACTTAAGTATCTTTTGCCAGATGACCTGCCAAAAACACTGGTCGGTTTCGAATACCTAAAAATTATATTAAGACTAGTTGTCTCGGCAAACATTTGTTTTGCCATAGGAAGTCGCCTTTGTACCACGTGTATTAGATGAAATACACATTTAAAACCTGCCCTGGACATCTGACCCTCGAGTATTAGCGAGACTAACGAACTTCAATTCATTTTTATATAATAAGATGTAGTGTGCATGATTCTTCTAAAAAATATTTGTCAAAAAAATTGCATGATAAATCACGATGGATCAGACCAAAATAAGTAACTCCAAGTTTATACCGTTCCCTTGGGAAATTCGGGATAAAACATACCGGGAGGTATGTAAACCGACGTACAAGATATACTCGTAATGCTTGTTTTTTATTTGAATTCGTTCTTAAAAGAGTTACATCCAACTTTCGCTCGTATAAAACATAACATTAGTAGGATTCTTGGGAATTAGTTTACTTATAACTACAGTTATATTTAGTGGAGCATCTGTGGTCCAGTTAGTCGGATACTTGACTTGTAACCGGGAGGTCGCAGGTTCGAGTCCGGCTACTGGACGTGTACCAATGGGACTCTTTTTCAGAGCCTAATGTACGCAACGCAACGCTCGTACGGTGAAGGACAACATCGTGATGAAACCCGCACACCACAAGGTGTTTGAACCCTATAACGGCGATGGGCTCACCCCCTTTCACGTTGGGTTAAATACGCTTGGTGAACTGTGGGCATTTGCTTACTAAGCAAGTGCCTCTGCCTATCCCACTTTGGGATTAAAAGGCGAGAAGTGTATTTATTTTTATTTTTTATATTTATATGCTACATTTACTACGGAGACGATATAAAAAAAATCTACTGTTGAAGTAAAATACTGAATCATTCTTGTTTTTTATTTGATCAATGACAATTTAAACATAACACACGTATCAATGTATTGTTACACTATAGAGCATTGTACAACAGATAATTCTTAGAATTCGATCCTTATACGCGTTAAATGATGTCATTATGTTGGCCCGTATTCTAAAACTCGCCTCAAGCATAGACCTCAACTCGCATAAAATGTATCTTGCTCTAATCTTATTTGAGTAAAAGAGACAAAACTATGCCCAAGCGAAACTACTACTGACTAAGATATGCACGATAAAAACATCAACTTCTAGAACAATATTTTTACAAAACTTTCTATGGGTATCCTGAGCTTACAATGAACGGTTAACAATACAAACTCAAGCTCAGTTTACATGGAAATGTGTACGTGAGGCTGTCCGCAACAATACATTCGGAAGAAATATCAGACCATATGACGCTTCTATGACCCAAATATAATACCAGGAGCGCGCGTCACAAAATTAATTGTCCCCTATTCAACACGAAGAAGACAATACGATACAAACAAAAACCGTCACAGAAAGATCTAGCGCACAAAGACGTTGTAAGACAACCATGTGTCATGTTACACTGGTCTGTATAATTATGTTTAGTTAGGTTTCAGTCGCTGCAAAACGTTACCCGACACCGTTTAGTAGCTAAACAATTGCAATGAATAACATCAATTGCAGTTTCGAAGTGACCGCGATGATAAGTTCAGTTGTACAGACATCGTCACGTTGCTAAACGTTTGTAGACACTGACACAGTGTCTACAAACGACTCCTATGTCCGACTAATATTATAAATGCGAAAGTTTGGATGAATGTCTGGATGTATGTATGTGGCGTGCACTGGCTCTTACGACAAGGTAGGCAGTAATCCCCAAGGATTGACACCTATGTGCAGGTAACTTGTCTTTACGACATATAGGTATCTATCTATAATCTATAATGCAATAAAGATATTGAGTATCTACTCATCCACAAAACACAGTACCTTCGTTAGCCTATGACGTGAGTACAACAAAAAAGGATCTAGCAATAACTGTATTATTAGGTCGAGTAACCAAAATACTAAGGTAGGCAGTGTCTTTTTGCCTATACGGTATGCACGCCACTGATGGATGGATGGATGTTTGTCCTTCTTTCACGCAGAAAGTACTGGACGGATTTTGTTGAAACTTGGCAGTATTGTAGCTTATAAACTAGAATAGCATATAGGCTGTAAAATATATTGATAAAACAACGTTTGCCGAGTCATCTAGTCATTTATATTTTCTACTAGCTGTGAAAACCGGTGGTGTTGCGCGCAATTTGCCTTTTACCAGTGGCATGCACACCATACAGGCAAAAAGACACTGCCTACCTTAGTATTTTGGCTTCTCGGCCTAATAAAAGAGTTATTGCTAGATCTTTTTTTGTTGTACTCACGACTTCGTTAGCGAAGTCCTGTGTTTTGTGGGTGAGTAGATAGGTAGGTAACTATATTTCGTAAAGACAAGTTACCTTTACATATGTGTCAATCAGTAAAAGTACTTTATATGTGGAGTGAAATAGATAGTCATGGACATGAACATTTACAATGAGGTTCATGAATTCGCCGCAGATCTATCGATTTGTATAGTAACACCCTAATTACTTATTACTATTAAAGCTAAGATATTTCACCGCTCACTTGCTCGATAGCCAACTTGAGCTCATTAACTCCTAGGTGCCAGTTATGTAAATGGGTGTGTTTAATATAAATTACAGTGAGTGTGTGTGGCACAGTTTAGCGGTCTGCGTCATTCCGGGCTAAATAATATCGTTAATGTTCTAAGCAGGTTTTATATCAAGCTAATATTGCCGGCCAATCGCTCAAGTGATGGCGAAAATAACCCCACTTGTCTCTCTCTCTGTCTGCTGGAAAAGTGGGAATTGTATATACATATGTTTATTTATGTACACACATCAAAAGTGTCTAGGGATCAAGAACATTTTTAGCTCTAAAAAAATACTAATTTATTTAAATCAAATCTAATCTTCTGGATTGTTCTCCTACCTAATTCCCCATGCCTGTATTTTTTCTTACCCTTTAACTCCCGCATGTTTTTCATATCGTTGTCCCGTTTTATTCTTAACGTCATTGGAGTGGACGAACCACTCGAGGAGCCCACAGGGGCTGGTCGCTCGTTGGGTGGGCCCTGAATAATGTCAGGACCCACCCAACACCAGCAATAAAGGAAGGACATTTGGGGGGGTTTTAGGCACCCAGAACCTACCCAGCACCAGCGATAAATGAAGGCCATCGGGGTGGTTTTAGTCAGTAGAAGTCTGACACTACCCCGACGCCGTCCCCATAGCGGCGGGGTGTCCCATGAGGATTTCCCCCTCGTCAACAAAAAAAAAAAAGGTTAGGTTTGCAAGTTACCAACTTTTTTGGTCTGAGCATTACATAGTAATGTAGAGTCGTCTCTACAATAGTAAAGGAGGCATACCCTCCACAGTATTTTAGTTAAGAAAGATAGCGCTAGCTGTATTAATGGGGATGACAGTTAAGGAAATTACTTACTTCAAGCAGTCAGTGTTAAAACTGACAGTTAATATTTTTTATTGTTAGTTTACATGTTTCAAAAGTTACTGAATTTTCAGTAACTTACTTAAATAATAAAAAACGTAATGTAATATAACTGACAGGAGTCACCCTGGATACCTACTAGCGACAACTAGATAAGAAAATTTTGGTGTTTGCAAATACTGCATTAGTACGTACTGAGCTTCGAAATGAGTCTATTCCTCCCTGTGCCGCAGCAAGCTACCAAATTCAGCTATGAAATGGAACGCGCAAGCGCATATCTATTGAAAAAATGTTTATTTTACTAATATTTATAAACGCGAAAATAATTGTACGTTGTTACACAGAAAGGACTCAATCCACAAAAAGTTACTTCGGAGATATTGAGCTTTAAAGTTGGATGCGCTATTGACCATACAAGTTGTGTTGATTCATATGATAGTGGATTGAGTCAGGGTACATAAAAAAGGTTATATGTAGTGAACTTTTTTTGTGTAAATGTTTTTTAATATGATGGATATGCCTTAACTTCTATCCTGGTATAGCTAACTCAATTTCGGGCTAAGTGTGGATTGAGTCCTTTCTGTGTAACTATGTCCAATTATTTGTACTCGTTATGAAATTTTTAATGTTCCATCTGTAGTCGTTGCTTCATTCACAAGATCTTTATCACTCTTCTGTGAAAAATTTACGAGTCTATTACACCTCAAACTGCATGGTCACTTTTTTTTTTAATCACTATGAACAAGCGTTTGACCACCATCCTACCTGATGTTAAGCAGCGATGTGGTCTACGATGGAGCCCACTTGTTCAGCAGGTACCTATTCACCCGCGACTTGAAGACCTTCAAACTATACTGCGCAGGAAACACAGACTCCGGCAAGTCTTCACTTGTGTTCTCTATTCGAATGCCATCCACCTCATTTCGAACACGTCAAACGGTTATTATTATAAATCAAATAGGTAGTTTTTATTCATCAAGTGCAAACTGAACATGATAATGTGTCTAAATGACATTTTCCAACATACAAAACTGAGCTTTATGTCGTTCGCAATAAAGTCAATCACGGCTAAAGGTTTAGTTGTTTTTAACGTGTGCCTACGGCTTAATTGTGGCCATGACTCTGACTGTATCTAGTTTAAACAGGGGACAATGTAGATTCCGCAAAAAGATATCACCTCGTTCAGGCTTTGTTCTAGTAACTATGGGACTGGAATTCGTAATGTCGTGGTGCCTGCGTTTCCCTTGTTAATCATGAGTACATTGCGGCTTGAGTACATGAAGTACATCAATGGCCTAGTTGCGGCGCCGACTTGCAAAACGAAAGGTTGCCGGTTTGATTGCAGCCGCAGATTTTTTTTAAACACTATGAACAAGCGTTTTACCTGGTCTGGCCGTGTGGTGACGGCGAATAGAATACATGTGTCACCATCCCAGCCCATATTTTGTCGTCATGGGGGTCGTAAGTGGCGACCGAGGGGGCTCTCCAGAGGACGGGCAGCAGCGCTCTCCGTGAGTTAAACCACAACACCACTGCGATCGCCAACCCGCCTGCCAAGACATTTCATGCCAAATTACGGAAATCATTGGGGGAGGCCCTCGTTCAGACGTGAGCATTATGGCTGATGATGATGTAGAATAATTTTACCAACCATCCTGCCGGGCAATTTCCATTTATTCAATAGAGCGTTATGAAAACAGTACGTTGTTCGTCCTTTTCCTTCTCTAGGAAAAGTGGGAGAAAAAATCTTGTTCTACCCATCTCGCCTGATGTTAAGCAGCGATGTGATCTACGATGGAGCACACTTGTTCATTCATTAGGTATCTATTTACCCATGACTTGAAGACCTCCAAATTATACTGCGCAGGAAACACAGACTTCGGCAAGTCACGTAGGTATATCTATGGGTCGGTCTTTTAGTTAAACGTGCACGCGACGCAAAGTTCTATCTAGATCATTTTAGTGTTCACAAACTTTTTGTAAAGCTACTTTTCTAGAACTAGCTTTGCAAAAAGTTCACAAAAAAGTTAGTTCTAGAAAAGTAGCTTTAGAAAAAGTTTGTGTCATGTTTGTCACACGATGGATTTTGATACCTATTAAAGAAATAACAGGTGCAAGGACATAGTTCAAGATTAAATATCCCGAGTGTAACACCGCGGGGTGTCTACTGGACACTTATCTACTATTGTCGAAATATATTATAGTAGATATAAAATATAGTAGTATCCTGTGGTCCACTATAGGTCGGTGAAATCGATTGACTAAAATTTATGACACAATCGTGTTTTAAACGAGACTTCTTTGTAACGTACCTACCCGGTCAGATTCTCCTCTAACCGACAAAACTATTATTACCTACCAACCTTAACCGCCTACTTCACAATTTCTATTACAACGATCACATAAATGTAGACCTTTCCGATACCAACAACCGGGTTTAGATTCACCCACACTTATTGACCAATTACAGAATGTCACGCGTCATGTCGTTACATTAAAAGTATAAAATGCTATCCCACCTTATAATGCTTTTGCACATCTGTAACAGTCGCATTTTACAACAACTACAAAAGTAAATAACACACAAGTTACATTGAAAAGGCAGGCCGTGGGCGCTGCTAGGTGCCGTGGCGTCTGTGGCGGCGACCAGCGCGCCGGAGCCCCGCGGCCGCCGCCCGCCGCCCAGCGCGCGGCTCCGCACCACTGGCTCACCCACAGCCACACAGTCTATACGCGCAGTCTTCGTAAACAATATAAAGTACAGCACTTTACGATGACTGACCGCGCCAAAATACAATCTCATTTTCATGTTTAATTGGACGGATGCAACAACCTGCGCGGCCTCGACGCACGTCCGCCGCCGCCTCTCGTCGGTGTCTCCTTCATTATTTTGCATGATTATGTGTAATTAATTTATCACACACGTTCTTCCTAGTTATTTTGACAGGAGACTCTTGTAAAGGCCGCCGGTCGATTAGGCCTTCCTTACAACGCAGACCCACCGCACGCGCACTCCCACGAAACACTCAAGGGTATTTAACTTCAAAGTTATTTATGTTAGCCGCGGAACGGTTGAATTACCATGCTTGCGCTGCTTGTAACTCATAGAATTTTCTAGAATGGAATTTTTTTAACCATCTCAAGATGGTCTCGCGGCCGCCTGCCCTCCCCGGTCGCGCGAGAAACCCGAGTGGGGCGCGCAAGGCTGAACGCATTTAGATCCTCGCCTTGGGTGGCTCCGAGCCGAGCTGTCTAGTCGGCCGCTCGTAATCATTATGCACCCAGCACACACACGCGCCCGACAAATTGCGCGATCGCCGCACACGCACGCACTCACTACCTTCACTTCGCGACTTGGTACATGGAATCTCTGGGACCTGTTGCGCGTTTCGTAAAAAAAAACACCCCACGATGTTTAATTGATGACTGCCGGCCGGGCTTCCGAGTGATGTCTCTCTAGTATGAGCGGCAGAGGGAATGCGTCTGTAACAACTTTATTATAAAGCACGCCGATGAGTCACCGCCGCGGCGGGCTCGTTATCCCCGCGAGCGGCGGCCGCAGCAGCAAAGCGCCGACATTCTTCACGGGGCGCGCCGGACGACAGCGCAATAAGAAAAAAACGAAACGGGGCCCCGTTCCCACTCCGCGTTTCAGGAAACGCTACAAGATAATTTATTACAATATATACTCGGTCCGGACGCGCAGAATTCAACTAATCGAACTGGCTCGTTTATTTCAAAACGGCAATTTCCTGTTGGGCCGATCGATCGGCGTTAAACTGACGGTAGATTATCGAGCGATAATTGTCCGATAACCTCAAAAGCGACGGTTCGTGTGGTCCGCGGGTAATTGGCAGCATATTTACACTTTACTAGGGGACCACTTGGCAGGAGGCAGGGGACCGGTTGCCGGACGGTTTACACGGTTTAATAATCGGCCTGTAGGGCGGCTCCGCCCGCTCGTTACGCCGCGTGATAAATGCAAGATGGCGTCGCGGGTTCTAGCCCTGCGCAGGAGTTGCGTGGCTCTTGCGCCATGCCGCCGCCGCCGCCGCGCGCGATCGATCGATTGACGATTAATGATGTACGATTACCTCGCGGTGCGCTTCGGTTGCCTCGAAGTCTGCGGTGAGCTGTGATCTATGCCTCACTTATGTTTCAACCGTGTTGCATACCTTCATTATATTTAAGTGCTTAAATAAGCGATTTTTTTCCTTATGACTACCGAGAATTTCTTGATTTTGAGTGACGGACTAATTATATCTAATTGAGATGAGTAATTATGATAGGTGCTAGCTGTCGTCATCGCGTATCGTACGATGGGAAAACCTCAACTGAAAATCTCTTGATGAACTTTGATAAACTGTCGGTACTTTACCTAGCTACGTGTATGAACACCATTATGGTTATTAGCCTACTTGCGAATAAATGTTTCGGCACTGAGAATGTGGGTTTATGTAGTCACACCTACCTTCTAACGGCATGCTAAAATATTTAACCTCTAGGCACACGGGCGTAATGTCTCAATGGTAGAATGAATAAGTTATTCAGAATAGCATTTATATTGTTTTATCAGTTACCTACCTTATCTATACTAATATTATAAAGAGGAAAGATTTGTTTGTTTGTTTGTATTGAATAGGCTCCGAAACTACTGAACGGATTTTGATGATTCTTACACTAAAAGAAAGCTACGTTTTTACGTTGTAAACCATCAAAATCCAGAATAAAAATCCGTTGCGTAGTTTTAATTATTTAAGCATAGGTACATAGATAGGGACAGACAGAAGACAAGCAACTTTGCTTTATACTATGTAATGATTTCAAAGACTCTACCACTAAGCTACATATTATGCATAGTCAGCTAGTAAGATTATAAACTCTAATGCGGAGTTTTATAAAAAAAAATCTGTCAAATATAGTAGTAAAGAAAAGAGATGCAACTAGATTAGTCTTCAAACTAACCACAACTAGTCTTGCAAGCCGCCTACCACCTTCAGCCCGTCTCTTTCCCACCAAAATGTATGGAATTCTATGTACACACATCAAAAGTGTCTAGGGATCAAGAACATTCTGGATCCAAACTGTCACTTTTACTAGCAATTTGACAGTTTGGATCCAGAACTACTTAGCTAGGCAGTAAGGAACAGTAATTCTATATTCTCTCTTACTATTGTCTATATTGCTGTTTCGTTTTATTCTAAACATCAGTTTCGCATTTCAAGTCTAATAGTTGTTTTTGGTCAGAGACGTTAGTTAGTCTATGATTGTTAGTCTTCGTGCTCTATGGTGAGTTTTTTTTTAAAAAGAAATGTCATTGCCAACAGATGCATCTAAGCTCGGTGCGTGTGGCGTGCGCTGCCCTGGTGACCCTGGCCCTGAGCGCGTCGGGCGCGCCCGGCAACCAGCACCACATCCAGCGGCGGTCCTTCTTCAACCTCCAGTGCAAGGGCGTCTACGACTCGTCCATATTCGCCCGCCTCGACAGGATCTGCGACGACTGCTACAACCTATTCAGGGAGCCGCAACTCTATAACCTATGCAGGTGTGTTTAAAGTTCATTCTTGTTTCGTTACATTTTATTTTTTTCAGAAAAATAGATTTACGTAGGCTCTCAGATATAACTGGACTTTCAATCCAAAACGAGATAAATATATGAAAAACATGGAGGAGTGAAAGAGTAAGAGTATTTTCTGTCCCTTACTGTATTGTTGGACTCTCACAACCAAAGTTTCATGAACTTACAGAAGAAATTTCAAAAGTTACAGATCGAAGATCCCACGCTCCTTGCAAGTTTAATTGTGTTAGGTCTGAGAATAGGAACTTACTTCCTAAGTGCCGAAGCATTAACTTTGCGGTACATACCTACTGTATCTACAGTTTATTACCTATCACTATTTTAGAATATACTTAAGTATCATTTTATACTTCCATCTCAATAATGTGCAGTCAACAGACAAGGACAGAAGTACCTGTTTCGTTATCAAGTATCTTCTAAAATATAATGAACTACACCTACTTACTTACCACACTTCACAAACTACGAAACCTTCACACATAATGGCATAACTCACATATTTTATTGGAACACACAGGAAAGACTGTTTCACGACAGAATACTTCAAAGGCTGCGTGGAGGTGCTACAGGAGACCGACCAACTAGAAGTATTCAAGAAATATATTCTACAATTACATGGGGCAGAACCGGGGATTTAGGTACAAGTCCGTTTTTTTTTTATTTCTTCCTAACTAACCTACCTAAACCTTCTTCCTAACACGTTTTAGTGTGCTGGCTGGCTGAAGTACCTACTAATAAAAATCTTTCCTTTCAAATTCGAAATGGCATGCAGAACCTTTTTACTGGCACCTTTTCTTTTTCTTTTTTCCTCCTTATTTCCTTAACCTTTTTCGAGCGCAACCTATACTTGGTAGTCATTTCTGCCCGTATTCTAATAACTATCAGTAGACGAATGTCTCTTTATTATAGCTTTTCTCCATTACAAAACATAAAACCGTAGAAAGCATTACTAGAGAAGTTACAGGTGAAGCGTGCTCAGTTATCATAGACCACGTAGCTTCTAAACACTCGATAGGATGTTGATCAAGACCTTATCTATTAAAAAAAAAGATTTCTGAATGGGTAACGTTCCGTTACGAATACGGGCTTTAACAGAATGGAGGTATCTTTATACACCTACATACAATTACTAGTTAATTTGTTTTAGGGTTTACGATGCACTTAAACTCGTTAGTGGGCGGATATCACGAATTAGACAAGACTTTTTAGAGAACCTAACATTTAATGCATGGTAGTCAATTACTAGGAGTCCCTAATTACCTAATGCAGTTTAATACACAGAACTTTTTACAACCGATGTGGTAACACCTGCTTCGTTGAGTAAGTCAATATTTAAGTCCCAGTATTCGATCTAAAACGAATGTACCTACTAAAAAAAATGTACTGAAATTAAAATATGAATGCCAACTTATGTGAATATCGGTAGCCTAGGTGAAGAGTTCATTGGGAACAAACATCATGCATGACACTGGATTTTTATATATTAAAATAGACAGATAGCTAAAGTGTCACCGGTGAGATCTCGGTATAATATAAAATGTATATCGAAAATCAGGTTTATAATCTATCACGCCAACAAATTTATTTCAAATCCGTTCAGCAGACTTTCCATGAAAAAGTAACTCGCAATGGGAAATTTTCTTTGACGTGTTTCTGACAGAAATTCGGTCTAAGAACTGTCATTGCTGTCAAACTTTGGAAAGTATGACAGTAATGACAGTTCTAAGCCCGGATTTCCCGCCAGAAAAAAGGTCAAATAAATTCCCGATTCCCATATCGTATTAGTAATAAGGAAGTTTATTAAAAAAAGAAATCAACAAAAGAGCGAGCCAGAAGATTATCGATCATAGAACAAAATAGCTGCATCTCTTTCGTTTCCCACTAATATTGACAGATTGTTTAGACTCTCATTATGACAATCTTTTGCATTTGTGGAATTTGTCTAATTCGTGATACCTAACCACCCTCTACTAACACCTATCTATTGCATATCACTATTTTACTTCACATTATGGCACTTTTACTACGAGTATCTCAGTGACTTCACAACACAATCCATGATTGACTAAATTAAATACATCGTTTCACGACGCACTTGTAAGACATATTAATGGGGAATTTTCTTTGACATTTTTCTGACAGATTTTTCCGGCGGAGTAACTGTCATTACTGTCAAACTATGTTTGGAAAGTATAAAGTTCCACGCAGCATTGAAATGTGATGGTCCACCCTCACATTTTAATGTGCTTTTGACACGACCTTGACTATTGACGACATAGTATGACTATACTATAACTTGAACACGAAGAGAACTACATTGTTTGTGGCAGAATTGTCGGCTTTAAAGCTGAACATAAGAGCCGAGAAAGAAGAAAAAAAAAACGTCAAAGAAAACTCCCCATTCCGAATTTATGTTTTCATTCATGGTTGATTACATAGATGAACGATTGAAACAACCGAACACAATAAATTACCTTCTAAAACTAATCTGTATTGGTGTGTGTGTAAAGACGTCTTGAAGCTAATTAAACTGTAAACTAACATAAGTAACTGTACAATTGCTAATTAGTGGAATGCTTCAATAAGTGAAAGCTTCCAAAATAATTGACGGAGTCGCGTCTTTTCACGGTTATGGGCAGATATAGTGCTAATTTAAAGCGCTAGATGGCGGATCGTCACTTGTGCTGACGTCAATAAATCGTCGCAGATTGACGTCAATATGACTGACACACTGACAGTAATGACAGCACCATCTATAGATTAGTTTTCCTCTATCTATCCATTACCATAAGAACACTAACTAGCAAGCACATCAGTACATTTAAGCTTTAGGTACACTAAAATCTTAATTAAGTGCAGTTCATGAGCTTGAAGAATATACTTGACAGCATGTGTTTCTATCCTTCTCTGGCGACTTACAAGATGAGTGAGATAGAACCACAATGATCTGGCTGTCATGCAAGTACATTCTGAGAGTTAATGAACTGTTATAGCGTTACGACCAGATTCCGCTACGCTCATTACTTAATCTGTCATTCAAACAATCGCCTTTTCTTTCTTACTTTGCCTGCCAAAAAGAGACAGCTATAGATTAAATGGCAGATTATGTAGATATAATTTAGATATTAAAGACTCTTACTGCATCTAACACCATCTTGTCATCTTTTACACTGCGCTAATACTATACCTAAGTAGTTGTATTACCTATATACCTACAGTTAATTAGCACATAAGAATCCAGTACAGACATTGAGTATCACTCCTAGTTAGTGGAGACAGTGAAATGTCTGTAGACACTAGTTCTAGCTGTCCTCTGGAGGGGTTCCCTCGGTCGCCTCTTACGACCCCCATGACGGGAAATGTTGGGCTGGGGTGGTGACACATGTATTCTATTCGCCGTCACCACACGGCTACTTTTTTACTTATTTTCACAGTAATACATACTGACAATAAAGATTTTGATAAAAAGTCGAAGTTGTCTGGCATGTTTTCAAAGAATTGCGTAAGAAAAAAAAACACACTTCACGCCTTTAATCCCAATGTAGGGTAGGCAGAGGCACTTGCTAAAGCAAGTACCCACGGTTCACCGAGCGTATTTAACCCAACGTAACAGGGGGTGAGCCCATCGCCGTTATTGCGTAAGAATTTTTTAATTTTCTTGCTTGCTAATAGTAATAGGCGAAAGCCGCAGAGCCATTGAGCCACGCTCTTTAAAACAAAAAAAAAACACCCACTGGCTATTCTAATGCCCTCCAGTGGTAGATTTTGGAACTGCCGCTCGATAATTCCCCGTTCCAAATCAACTAGGCCACAGACCCACATAAGAATACTCATATGATCTGGCGATATCCTACGTGCTAACTGACAGTAGGAATGTGAATAGTGCTAACAATCATTACCACCTTACTAATTAAGACGGTGAACATCGACATACTAGTATTAATTACTATATCCTACTATAACATGTGCATAAATTTTGGGTGTGAAAAATTGGAACACTCTTCTTCTTCTGACAGATTTTGGGGACGAGAACTGTCATTACTGTCAAAGTTCTCCGCCCGAATATCTGTCAGAAAATCGTAAAAGAACATTCCCCGTTGCCAAATATTGACACATTGTCATAGAAATTTTTGCCATAATAAATGTGTTTTTTTTGCCTGTTGCTCTTTTTAATAATTGTAAAAATCTTGATCTTGGCAAAAAAAAATACATTGATTATGGCAACAATGTCAATATTTGAAATCTGTATTACAATACAGATTTTATACGAGGGCTAATTTAATGGATACTGCATCTTCACTACCGTCCATATTCACCGTCTGGCAGCTAGTTTGTAAATAATTTATTAACTTAATTGAATATTTAATGCGGTTTTAATTTATCAATATATTATTCTTAAGTAGTATAGTTGCAGAATGTATCTTGTTTTTATTTTTAGCATTTGAAACTCTGACGTCTGCCTTGAACTTTTAATAATTATTAATACTATTTTTAGAAGCACTTATGATATTTTTTTCGTTTTAAGGCTGTTGTAAAATCTTTTTAGTGTTATTTAGCTATTGCATATGTAATAATTCTACTCTTATTATTAGCCTTTTACTATTCTCGCTAGTTTTCGTTCTATTTCTCACTATCATCATTATAATTATAACTAAGAAAGAGAGCAGTACCAATACTTCCTTTACCCTCTGAACAAAAAACAATATAAATTAAAGATTGACCACGCCAATTCACTCAGTGTGGTGTCAATCAATCAATGGAACAAATGTAAAAATACGTTTTTTCTTATTCTTCCAGGGCACAATGCTTCACCACAACCTACTTCCAGGGTTGCAGGTCCATTCTGTTACTCGCTGACGAACCCGAGATCGACAAAGCGATAGACTTCCTCGGGAAACGCTAAATCCACCAACCGTCAATCAGTCCCCGCCATTTTGTGACGCCATCTTGTTGTTACTGAGCAGGAAAGAAAACACAAAGTTCCTCAGGACTGATGTCTGCTAAACAATCCTCAACATATTCTAGTCGTCAAAGCGACATAAAATTATTTATGTTTGCAACTAATTGTAACTTTATTGTAACATGTATTAGATAATTGTGTATTTTTTTTCAGCGTTAAGGACATTTATTACAATTTATTATTATTATTATAATTGTATTTTAAAAATTGTGTATATTATTTTAAATTGTTGTAGACTATAGGCTCGAGATGTCTCGATTTTAGTTCACCTCCTAGAATTTATTGCTCTTGTAACATTAACAAAAAAAAATTGTATAACTACCAATAGAAACTGGTGAAAACGTATTATCAATAAGATATATGTTTTGCATCAGTGAATAACTTAACGTCTCTTACTCTATTTCTTTAAACTAGCTGACGCATTCCAAAATTCAGTATTTTACGTTCAAACTTATACGCTTCTTAACCGATTTCTAATAAACTAACATGGATACTGTTTGTGTATAAAGATACATAATTTAATGCTACTGGCAAACCTTTAGTTGGCTTAACTCAGACGGATTACAGAGTTCTGAAGAAACACACTCTTCACATTACCACGGGTCATAAAAGAAAAGTTTACCCACAATCACAAAATCCAAAGGTGTGTTTTTGTGTGCTTCTTTGTAATAAACATACGTCAATCCCAAAGGTAGGCAGGGACATAAGAAAAAAACCGACACTTCATCATGAACAAAACTTTCATTTGTGACAAATACAGAATAAAGTTGCAGTTTATTTGTTTTAGCCAACTAATTATCAACCAGCACTAATCTAATATTATATCAAACTTTACAAAATATTTTAATACGTAGTTTATTTAAATATTAAACATTGTCCAAGAAAACCATCTTAAAGGATAACATGTAAGAAATATAATTTCTACCAATGAAAATTATAACAAAACTTCTAAATTAAAAACACAACCTTATGAATTTTTTCATATATTTTGGTTTACCAGTTTTTGGTGTTTCTTGGACAATTTTTAGAAGTAGGCAACACACAAGTGGCTTAAAATAAAACATGAACCAGTTTTAACCGGTCGCCTGAGTATTAAAGAACACAATCCGCGCAGGTTCATATTATGTATATTAAGCGTACTACCTATGTAGATATATTTATATTCAGTTCAAGCACAAAACGGTGTGATTGGGAATCTGTTGTCGATAGTGTTCAAAATCCCATAAAACTACATTTGCAAAAAAAAATACAGAAATTTGAGAAAAAAAAATATAATTTTTTTTAATAGACAACGCACTCAAATTGACATAAAAATATTGTAACTTTGAAGAATCTACACATAGGGGTAGACAGAGATCAGTACATTCAAATATCGCCAACTGTTTGCCAATAATACCACCATCAACATGTATAATAGTATGTATACAGAAACATTGTAAATTTGCGTTAATTTGAATGTTTTTACGGTTGTATCGGGCGAGAGGTTGAATATTATTTAGTTCTAATTTAGTTCTTAAGTAATTTATAAAAATGATAAATAAAAAAAAACATACACTGATTATTTCGTTCTCTTCCGACCTACCTATTTATTTATTTTTTTTGTTACTTTTTTTTACAGTTATTCCGTATTATTTGTATAGAACTTAATATTGACGTAAATGACATGTTTCGCGGGAAAAAAAAAATATCAATTAACCAGTGATTGTCGACATCTTGCATATTATTGTATTCGTAATTATGCGGTTAATACTTACTTTCACACCTTAGTTTTATTATTGTTTCGCTGCGTCTGAATCTCTTTAATGTTTCAACGACTGAACACTAAACCTCAACGTCATCGACTTGGAACGATTTCACTATTCGATTACCGAATCGAGTTCAATCTAAATAATCTGCCGATTCTGTATTCTGACATGATTGGCCGTATAAGAATGTAAACCAAAGTTTTATATCTGAGAACAACGGATGAAATCGTGCCTTATTCTTTCAAACATATTTATTTAGTAAAAATATCAATATTGATTGAAAATGTCCCTGTCTTTGATTCATTTAAATATGACGTGGAAGTTACACTTTTACCATATTATCTACATAGATGCAATTCAATATTCTTATATAGACTCCTTTTTCAGATGAGCAAATTAACATAACAGTAAAAAAATATAGTCATTTCTGAGTCTCGATATCAAGTGACTGACAGATATGTCAATCACGTCTCGAGAATCGATACTAGCGCCATATTTCTTTTGTTTCCTACACCATTCATTGGGAAATAGGATTGTTACATACTGCGACCCGCGATATTGGAATAATAAAAAATGTAACTAGATAATCGCCCGTTAAAAATATTTTAAAATCACATAGATTTACAAAAAAACGAAAAACTGCACTTGCAAATTAGCGACCTATTTTTAATTTGCTCTATTGATTAACGGAGTCCGATTCTATGTATTGAAATTATATACAAGATGTGTTATATACTAAATGGTGCCAACGTGTCCTACGACACTAGATATTATTTATTACATATTTAATAATATTACTAAAGATATACATACGTTTTAAGTGGACCTGTGGTATTATTGTAAAAAAAAAAGATATTATAACATGTATTATGTAAAATGTAAAATTTTCTACAGCATATTATTATATTTGTATACTGCATTAAACCGCCAAGAAACGCTACGGGTTCGTATAAATATACTTCATTTGAAAATAAAACAAAAAGTGTTTTTATTACATAACCATTTTTATTTCCAACAAAAGTCAAATTACAATGAAACATAATTATTGTGCTATATACGTACAACCAGCAACCATACAGATATATTTTCAAATATAATTTCTTTTCAACTATATAATAGATCTTTACTGTGTGGACATACAAAATACAAATTTCAGAATGTCTCAAAAACACTAAAAGTACCTTTATTTCATTTTTTAACGAAACGCGCACAGACATTATAACGCTACGTCCTCAGTGAACAAATTGATGCGATGCGTTGCGGATACGATGCGGTGCGGATTTACTGCGATCGGTACGGATCGGATGGAGTGTCCTGCCTGAACTTGACATTTCGCGTGAAGTTGCGTTTTCCAACAAACATGTCTAGGCTCCGTCGAATATTTTGTCAGAAAACTCATATTTAAAGTATTTACCCTTTGCTATTCAAGGAATATGCAAGAATGTTACCGTCTACATTTGATTATATTGTAAATAAAATAAAAAACTAAATTGAAATTGTTTTGATGTTTCATATGAAATTCGTCCGAAAATCGCAAGCCGAATTGACATTTCCGCAACGCAACTACTCGTACGAATGTCAGTTGGAAAGACGTAGGACACTTGTATTGATTACGAAGACTTGAAATTGACAGCGTGCGTTCATGCGGACATCGTATCGGACCGCATCGTATCAATTTGTTCACCGAGGACGTAGGGTAACTCAATATTGTTCACTGTTCTCGTTTTTATATGGATATTTGGGATTAACCTGTATAAGGTGCTTCTAAACTCGCATCTTCCAAAGAAGTCAAATATCAAAAATCCATACATTTAGTGCCGTGTGCAATGAAAAATAATCTCTACCTACGAAGAAACAACTAAATATACTTTTGACTTCTTAAAACAACGCAAGTATAAATTAGATGCTTTTATTTTCAGGGATGGCATCATCTATGCCATATCTACCTATCTAATATTATAAATGGGAAAGTGAGTTTGTTTGTTCCGCTTTCAGGCCGTAACTACTGAACCGATTGCTTTGAAATTTTGCAGACGTATAGTTAGAAGTCCGGTTTAAATAATAGGGTACATTTTATCCAGGAAAAAATAGATATTCCCGAGGGAAAACAAAAATATTCCTTTATACCGCAATATAAACGAAGTCCACGCAGGCGAAGCCGCGGGCGGAAAGCTAGTACGTATATAATGCATACAGACGTCCATACAATTTCTCGCCATCACCTTTACAAACATATAACATGTATGTTAGGATATTTATCTCGTTACTTCACGAATATACAGAGTGTTTTCTTCCATGATGATATACTATTTTTGCAAAATAATATTTGCACATTTTTATCAATCTCACTATTATTCTCGAGTTATTATTTTTAGGGGTGGATACATCCCAAAAAATATTAGCAGCTAAATTGATAGCACCTTATATTGTAACATTGTTATGAAGAAAATAAATGTAGGTATTAAAGCTCAGTTTCTGGTACGCTCATTCGACTTAATCTGGCATTAAAACTATCGTCGTTTCCTTCTTACTTCGAATGTCAGAGAGGGACAGCTGTAGATTTAATGATAGATTATCACTAATGTGCCTTCCGGAAACTGGACGTAAATAAACAAAAAAATAAAGTAACAATAAATGTAATGGCACTATATCTAAGCTAGAGGATAATGGTAATATATATAACGTAATTTATTACGCCTTTGGGGAGGCCTAGGTCCAGCAGTGGACATAACTATTTATATACAAGGTCAAATTAAAATGTTCGCGAAACTCACAGCCAAGTCACTCAGGTATCCTACGTACGTTGGTACTTCCCCCAAGGAACCTTATGTCAAAAACGAAAAAGAAAAAACATTTCAACCAAGCGTCTGTGGACCAGTTGGTCGGATACTTGACTTGTAACCGGGAGGTCGCGGGATCGAGTCCGGCTACTGGTCGTGTACCAATGGGACTCTTTTTCAGAGCCTATGTACGCAACGCAACGCTCGTACGGTGAAGGACAACATCGTGATGAAACCCGCACACCACAGGGTGTGTGAACCCTATAACGGCGATGGGCTCACCCCCTGTCACGTTGGGTTAAATACGCTTGGTGAACCGTGGGCATTTGCTTGCAAGTGCCTCTGCCTACCCCGCTTTGGGATTAAAAGGCGTGAAGTGTATTTATTTTTATTTTATTTAAAAAACATTTCCTTTTCGTACAAATTACTCGATCAGCTGATTGTTTCTTTATATCCACAACTAACCTAATAATTATATTATACATCAAAAGTGTCTAGGGATCAAGTACATTTTAGAAGATTGCAATCAAGAATTTATTTTACAAAAACTTAATTCATTTATAATTTATTCAAAATGTGGCGATAAATCCTTGATACAGGCATGGGGAATTAGGTAGGAGCCAATCCAGAGGATTAAATTTGATTAAAATAAATTAGATTTTTTTGAGCTAAAAATGTTCTTGATCCCTAGACATTTTTGATGCGTGTAGACTAGATGACCCGGCAGCCCGGAGTTTTTTCCAGCTAACTCCCGTTCCCGTGGGATTTTTCCTATATCCTCTTACAACTACGCTTTATGTTTACTAAGGTACCTGCATCCCAAATTTCAAGCGTCTCACTCGAGCGGTTTAGATTTTTCATAAAACAGGATTTTCCCGTTAATTCATGTTCCCGTGGGAATATCGGGAATCCCTTTCTTAATGAACGCTTACGATGTGCGTCAGTCAGTCAGTCAGTCACACAGTCAGTCTGTCGGTTAGTCAGTCAGTCAGCTTTTCCTTTTATATATTTAGAAGAGCGGTGTCATCTGCTCACTAGAAGACCTCTGCAACTGTAACTAAGTATTTTAAAATAAATATTTGGATTTGATAACGACGTAATATTTTTTAGGCCGAGTGGCTTTCTTGAGTCTCGCCAACGTTTTTGATTCAACTTTGTATATTTATTACTATCCATTTACTATACCACTACGCTACATTATGTATGACTAACTATGAATTTAGACATTCTACAAACATACGTATTTATTTATCACAATAAAAATATATCACATTCTCACATAGTAATTGTCGTAATCTCAACTCCATATACTCTGTTTACAATAGGGAGGAAAACTCACGAACTAACGGCGCTAGTTTCGCTTGAAACAGAACGGTACGATTGGTTTAGCAATTGTGACAAGTTCATGTGCTACAGGCAAACCGCGTGACTCATGGAACGCCCGCGGGGCAAGACGCAGGAGGGCGCGGAGGAACTCGCAGACCATTGCGGGGGTGAAGTTGCGCGCGCGGGGCGGGGGGCAACAGTAACATTGCTCAGTAGCTAACGACTTTGTATGTAGTCACTTTAGTCAATTTGCGTTAGGAAATAGTGACTCATCGTTGTCCGCCAGCGTTGCCACGCCCCCCGGCCAATGAGAATACTAGAAATTATAAAGTCGAGTTCACAGTGACCAGTTGAAGTCAGATCTTCGAACAAAGCGGTTGTGTATTTTGTGTGTGCTACTCAGTGAACATTTTGAAAATGAACACCTCACCTATTCGAAAGAATAAAAGCGGATCAATCAATCATAGTGGAGAGAGACGCATAATTTACATTTACCGCAACCCGCCCCACCTACTTCTAGCAACGCCAGCCGTTCCGCTAGTTTAATGGTTTACGTACGAAGTGCCATCTGCATTCAATTTTGCGGTTTCCTTACTATTAGTAATTAATTAATGCTGTTTGTACACATCATCAAAATATATAAAGATCACTGCCTATTTCGTTGTAATGTTATAACTCAAGAACGGGCTCATCTAACCAAACCAAATGTTTAGGCGGTTTGTTCCGACTATTCAGTAAATGGTTTATGTGAAGTTTGCACAAAATCGGTCGAGCGGTTCTTAATTTATCACATTCTTTGTAACAAATGAATTCCATGCGTTGCAAAACACGCGTACGCTAGTTCGTTAAAGCCTATTAATAGCGTACAACGATCGATCGCCGATAAATTTATAGATGACAGTTCTTTTATTCACGCTAGGGGGCGCTAGATGAAACAAGCGACTGTTTTATAAAAAAAAACAAAACAAATACAATACCTATCATAGATTATTAGGCAAAATATATACGTACAAGGAAGACTTGCAGAACGAATAATATGTACACTATTCATTCATTCATATTATGAAAAAAAAATCACAAAGACAGCTTTTTGGGCTTCAATTCCACATGTAAACATTTCTCCGTTGGTTATAAAATATGACATCAAGGAGCAAAGTGATGCTTTCAATGGGCCTTGATGGCGATTCTAAAATAAAAGTGACAGGCGAAATAACAACACAGGCTGGAAAACTTATTTGTCAACTATGGAGTTCTACGAATATTAATCATAACTTTTATCACCTTAGGTTACAAGATCTTTAAAAACATTTTCTTTTAATTTTAAACAGGCTAGTACATATAATGCTAATCAAGTTAAGCATTTTATCTTTTAAGAATATAACCATTAGTTTTAAGGTGAAACCCATAGACACAGAGAGTAACTAATCATTCTACGCAGAGGTGTCAACGCAACGGTTACGCGATAATTTCCTATAAACACTTTACTAATAATATTGTGAGCTACGTTTCTCGTCCGACATGAAGAGACAACAGTTTTATATTGTCGATTTTCCTTTACTACAAAATCACATGTTTTTTTATATTAAACTCAAAGGGTGGTTTACTAAATTCGAATTCAGGTGACTTCTTTCTAGCAAACGAAATTGCCATTAACGAGAAATATATTTTTATTTTTTTATGCGGTAATTACGTGGACTAGAAGAATTATATATGTTGCAGTGGCGTGCACACCATATAGGTAAAAAGACAATGCCTGCCTTAGTATAATGGCTACCCGAGCTAATAATAGTTATTGATAGATCTTTTTTTGTTGTACTCACGACATAGGATATCGAAAGTCATGTGTTTTGTGGGTGAGTATAGGTATATAACTATATTTCGTAAAGACAAGTCACCTATACATATGTGTCAATCCTTGAACATACCTGCTTAGCAGTAAGCCTTGGCGATTTGAAAAGATGCCAGTTTCTTCCCGGTTCTTCTGGCCAGTAAAAGAAATTAATTCGAACCGGGGACGATTACTTTTGTTTTAAAGTCATAAATGACGTTCATCAAGCTTTGTGTTAGGCTACTGTATATCTGTATGTTATAGCACTTATTAAGATGAAAAATAAACGCTTTGACTTTGACTTTGTCGTAAAAGCCAGTGCACGCCACTGATATGTTGTCATGCTGCATTCAAACGTCTCAATCGAAATAAAACTATATTGAAGTATAAACTATTGTTGGATAAAACGAAGACAACCGCTACGATCATTATTTCGTATGAAAATGATGAATTTAAATGAACCGCAGACAGACATTGTATTTTAAGTTTTTTTAATTGGGGCCGATGAACAAGATAAACACATAAATAAAAAGGGATATTAGTATGAATCAATAATCCTTTTAGTGAAATAACTTAAAAAAAAATACTTTTCGAGGCGCGTCCTTCTAGGCACCTCCAATCACCTACCAGTTATCGATACGGGGCTTCAAAAATCGTCGAGGCAGAAGTCGAAATGGTCTTCCATCACCTTGTACTGGTCGCTAGAGAAACTGCAGCATTTCGGGCAAGTGTACACCTGAAACAGTATACAATGTCTTCGTTAAAAACGGACCTTAAAATTTGAATGTGGCTGAAGACACATCAACTAATGGCGCTAGTTTCGCTTGACCACTATTGGTTAATCTATTCACTATCGAAAGTCACTATTGGTTAATCGATTCACTATCGAAAGTCACTATTGGTTAATCGATTCACTATCGAAAGTCACTATTGGTTAATCGATTTACTATCGAAAGTCACTATTGGTTAATCGATTCACTATCGAAAGTCACTGTTGGTTAATCGATTCACTACCGAAAGTCACTATTGGTTAATCGATTCACTATCGAATCGAGTCGCTACATTAAAGAAAAGCCCAAAGATCCGTCAAACCTCTATAATCACACATATGTAATTATCATCATCAACCACGCGACGTCCACTGCTGGACGAGGGCCTCTCCCAATGACTTTAAGTTCTTAACTTATCACATTCTTTGTAACAAATAAAGTCCATGCGTTGCAAAACACGCGTACGCTAGTTCGTTAAAGCAGATAAAAAGCGTCATCGTGGTTGATGATGATGATCACACATATGTAATTATCATCATCAAACACGCGACGTCCACTGCTGGACGAGGGCCTCTCCCAATGACTTCCAGGATCATTATGGTGGAAATGCCAATAATCGGCACGCTTGGCAGGCGGGTTTGCGATCGCAGTGGTGTTGTGGTTTAACGCACAGAGAGCGCTGCTTTCCGTCCTCTGGAGAGTTCCCTCGGCCGCCTCGCACAGAACCCCACGACGGGAAAAGTTAATGTTACAAAGTTCAGAAGTGAACAGGAAGGCCCAAATAATAATCCAACCGAATCATTGGTTTTATGTATATGCTGCATACAAATGTTATATTGACTTTGGTTCATCGATGAAAGCGCCCTCTGTTAAACGAATGTATAGCATGCCTTTCGCACTGCATATACATAAAACTTCCTTACAACTAGCGCCATCTACTGTTGTTCAGGTCAATGTTTCTAACACAAGTTCGTTTGTCAGATTGCCTCACTTTCATTAGTCAGTGTGGGTCAAGTGCACGTAGCGTCATCTAGAATAAGCTTTTTGTTTTCTTCTCTTTTAGTATCACACAATAAAAAAAAACGCGCACTGAAATTATTTTACAAACGCTCAAACAACGAATGTAAGCTGGAATGCAATCTTTGGTTAATTTAACGCCGTAGTACCCGCTATAAACTTTTAATAACACACAATTTATTGAACACGTGCAGTTAAATAGACCTTGAAAAAGCATTCTGAAGGAAGCCTAAAATGGCTACGCTGGACAAGACCAGTTGTGTTTGGTCTGAGATTGGGAGTAGTTAGCAAGTGTCTGTGGTCAAGTTGGTCGGATATTTGATTTGCAACCGGAAGGTCGCGGGATCGAGACCGGCTACTGGACTTAACGCAGCGCTCGTACGGTGAAGGACAACATCGTGATGAAACCCGCACACCACAAGGTGTGAACCCTATAACGGTGATGGGCTCACCCCCTGTCGCGTTGGGTTAAATACGCTTGGTGAACCGTAGGTATTTGCTTAGCAAGTGTCTGTGCCTACCCCGCTTTGGGATGAAAAGGCGTGATATTTTAATATATATTTTCGTTAGTAAAATTAACGTGTATTAAAAATTACTCCCAATGTCAGACTATAGCTTCTTTCCAGTGTTAATGTACAATATTTTATTTATTTAGTCCGGACACACGTTTTCTTACTCACCAAATGATAGTGAATTCAGTAGAAACCTATACGTGATTTCCTAAACAAAGTTTTTCATTTATAAATGTGACCATACATTTTGTTAAAAATTATTCATATCCAATAAGAAACGATATATTTAAACAAGTTTGAAATGTATCAGTCACAAAAACGACTATTACGAATTCATTCGGAGAATCATTACAATTTTCTTAGTTAGAAAATGTTCGGCCGGATCATAACCCCGAAATCAGCCTGTATATGGGGTGTATATACTCAACACAGAATCCGAACGAAACAACAACAAAAAGGAGCACAAAATAAAAAAAAAATATGCTAGTTAATACGGTATTAGTACAATCAGCAACTGACTGAGATGAATATATACAATATATAAGAATAGGTACAGTTCGGTAAATGAAATCTGGAATGACAACAGTTTATGACATTTTTTTTATCACTTTGAACAGGCGTTTGACCACCATCCTGCCTGATGTTAAGCAGCGATGTGGTGTACGATGGACCAGACATTTGACCAGATTACTATCTACTAAAGGATCTCCAACCTATGTATAAATGTCCAGCTATTCTATACCACGGTCCAACATAGTTAAAAGCAAATTTATTAATATAATTAGTGATAGTACTAGGTGTATAGGTATTATGTTATTGCAATATTTATTGTTATCTATTATTTCAAAATGTAATTTTATAATTTTGTTGCCATAGTTAATATCTACTATTTCTTGCCAATCTGTAAGGTTATGTCAACGTCGCTTCCCGCTGCGTGTCCCTACTGTATGCTTGTCTCTTTAAAACTACGCAATGGATTTTGATGCGGTTTTCTTTTTATAGATAACGTTATTCCAGAGGATGGTTTATATCTTACTAACATTATAAATGGGAAAGTGAGTTTGTTTGTTCCGCTTTCACGCCGTACAACTACTGAACCGATTGCTTTGAAATTTCAGACGTATAGTTAGAAGTCCGGTTTAAATATTAGGGTATTTTTATCCCGGAAAAATTGACATTCCCGAGGGAAAACAAAAATATTCCTTTATACCGCACTATAACCAGTCCACGCGAGCAAAGCCGCGGGCGGAAAGCTAGTGTATTATACATGCATATAGTAGGGAAAAAAATAGTATTAACATTGCACTCGTGCGAAGCCGGGGCGAGCTGCTAGTTGTTACTAAAACACAAAATCACATAACGCAAACTTACATTTTTCTTCTTCAACTTTCACTAATTAGGTATACGTACAATAAAGTATAATTAAAACAAAGTTTCGTGTAAGGAAATTCTCTTGAATAAAAATTAAAAGCATTACGTAACAAAACTAAATGCACTGTTATTTCTCAATATATTCTATTAATAATAATTGTACTAATTAAAAGTAATTTAAAAAAAAATAGGTAACAAACAACAGATGTTCCCGAATGGATATTTTAACTTTCATTGTTAACGACACCACCAAAACGGCACTCCCGGGACCAAGTTATACTAGATCCGTCACAATCATGATCAGCTACATGACGTCCACTGCTTGATGAAGGCCTCCACTAATTATTTCAATTATCATTTCGATGGTCCCTATTAAAAATGTCGGTAGTGCCATTTTAGGTATATGTAATAGTGTACTTTTTTCTACACCGTTAGATTGGCGATATTAAGATCTATAAACTTATACGTATATTACACCACGTAAAGGTACCAAAGATTAAAAGCTGTTGTACATTTGAAATATGTATGTACCACAAGTAGTGTAGTTTTAATATCCAAAACTAACTTCTCTCCTGAACATGTTCTGTTTTGTAGATACAACTTTCTTAATAGGGACCATCGATTTGGGAGGAATTGAAAATAATCACCACGCTTGGCAGGCGGGTTGGCGATCGCAGTGGTGTTGTGGTTTAACACGCAGAGAGCGCTGCTGCCCGTTCTCTGGAGAGTTCTCTCGGTCGTTTCATATTTTATTTTTTTGTTGACAATTCTAAAATGAGTTTCCCCTTAAGATCATGTCTGATTAGCGCCATCTGTGAGATGTTTTGGAACTACTTTGAAGCTATCGGAAAACCACTCATTAGTCCGCGGTTTATGGTGTTGACAATACATGTACACTCTAATTGTTATTTATATTATAGTTTTTCTAAGTTTTATTCAATTGTATTGTTTCTCAATATTGTTCACCGGGTGTGTAAGCGCAAATATAACAAAGGTAAGCCCGAGCTTGTCTTTGATTATATTCGCGGCTATATACCCGGTGAACAATATTGAGTTATAATGTCTTTACGCGTTTCATTAAAAAATATTGTATTTATGTTTGTGAAACCAAATAAAATCAAATAAGCTTGTGAGGTATTCGACAAAACCAAAATATCTTGGTCTCGGGGGTAACGTTTTGGTGTTGTCGTTAACAATTAACGAGTTTTAAGGCTCTAGTTTTCTTGGCTCATACACGGCGTAGTAAACTGTAAACGACCGAGTCCTCAGCAAGTGCTCGAAAGAAGACATAAAATATACAACGTGTTGTGATTGGTTGAAATAAGCGAAATGTCACTAAACGTGTTATAACAACCAATCACAGCGCGTAATCTTTCATCTTTCTCGAATCGCGTGCTAAGACTTCTCGGCTTACATTTCCGAAGGCCAACCCTCTTATAATTTACTAAGCTATCCACCCACGTCACAGGAGACAATGGTCCACGTGGTCTTGCAATAGTTTAACAGATTTAAAAGGCTGGTCGCACACGGGACAATAGTACTGTATACTCTCGTTGTTGATCGCGTCCTCTGTAGATGGCGATGACAGCTTCTTCTTTTTACGCACCTTAGATATGTCAAGTTACGTTAGGATTCAATGGTATAAGTAATAAAAATTATATTAAAAAAACCCTTTTTATGACGAAATTGTTCGTTCATTCACTATGGTTTCCATTCATTCGTTTCAGTTCTTTCGGGGACGATTACGATTACTTTTGTTTTAAAGTCATAAATGACGTTCATCAAGCTTTGTGTTATGCTTATAATGAAATGAATTTTGAAAAAATAAATTAATAGTTTCTTTATCAGTTCCTTTTTTTAACAAAAAAAGGGTCAATTTTCCTTTAACAGAGGAACAGTTAGAGGAATTACTGGGAAAACCATTTTTTTTATAGAAAATTTATATTTTATCTCAACTTACCATATTCCCGGTGGCGAGCGTGGTGGATGTTCCGGCAGAGGTGGAAACGGAAGGGCTTCGCATTTTTGGCTTAGACACTTTGCTCGTAGCCGCCTTGTGGATGTTAGGGTTCAGTTTTCGGACCTCTTCGAGCTGGAGTTACAAGGAAATTAATACTTATATCAGCTTAGTATGTTTCGGTAGATAAAATAACCGTAGACATGTTTGTCAGATGAAGTCTGACAAACATGTCTACGGTTATTGTCAGATGAAGTCTGACAAACATGTCTACGGTTATTGTCAGATGAAGTCTGACAAACATGTCTAAGGGTGATATACGTCAATGGGGAATTTTCATTGACCTTTATTTGGAAAGTATGACAGCAATAACAGTTCTCCCCCCGAAAGTCTGTCAGAAAAACGTTAAAGAAAATTCCCCATTAGTTTTTTTTACAAAAGTTAATACCTTTTGATACTGAGATTCACCACCTCATCTGATGAAAATATATGCTTTCCCAGATGTGTGGATCGTTTGTGCATCAGGGGTCAGCACTCACTAAGAAGGTGTATGGGAGTTTCTTCACCCTTATTGCAGAAGCGACACATGTTTGTGTTTCGGATGCCCATTTTGCACATGGGCTTGTTTAAACAGAAATGTCCTGTTAAGATACGATCTCACCAGGATGCGTAGATTGTATCTACTTAACTCGATAGCATCTCTCCCCATTAGTTTAGTCAACCTTTATTTTTTTATGAATATGGCAGTTTGTGTTCACTATTTATTTTATTGTCAGGAGCATAGCTATATTGTCTCTGCCTACAATCTCGAGTGATGTTTTTTTTTTGACAGCCAATACAGTAATACCAAAATTCATCAATGATTTGCATATCTAGGCATTACTAACGCCACGAAATACCTTACTAAAAATATATATATATAAATAAATTACTAACAAGAGCCATGAAATACCCCATTGCAGGTGTACTGAAACACCGTTTCGGGCCGTTAGGCCGGAGTGGGGTTCCTGCACAAACAGTCCCGCGATGGTTGGCCGAGCCTTATGGTAACCATATGGTCGTGGAGTGGACATCACCGGTCCATAGGGACTGGCCGCTCGTTGTGTGGAGGCAGAATATCCTTTGGATGCCTAAAACCCACCCAGCACCAGCAATAACTGGCTGAAGTCTCCTTCTACTGACCTAAACAGCAGAACACTCATCATCATCAGCCCATACCTGTCCACTGCTGGACATAGGCCTCTCGAATTGCACGCCACTGTGATCTGTTTTCGGCTTCTCGCATCCAGCTTCTGCCAGCCATCTTGCGTATATCATCAGTCCACCTTGCCTGAAGGCGTCCTACACTCCGTTTGCCGAGACGCGGTCTCCACTCGAGCAGAACACTACCACGTCGTCATTCCCATAACGGCAGGGTCTCCGCGCTGGGGCTGATATGAGGGCGGCTGGGGCCATCCTTGGAGGTAGTGGCTCAGGCTGTTCCGGGGGCCCTAGCAATAACGCGGGATAACCGTGGGGTTCTAGTGGGTGCGAGTCCCACATAACCCCGCCGCTGTCCCCGTTAGCGATGCGGGTAGCGCATCGATGGACAATAAAGGATTTCCCCACGATAAAAAAAACAATGGTCTCCATGAGGAATTCCCCTCGTCAAAAAAAAAGAAGGTGTAGTAAAGCGGATACCTGGGTAGTAAGTTCCTGTATTGTCCGCTGTGCGGCGCGCAAGTCGCCGAGTGTGGTGTCCTGCGCGGCCGCCAGGCGCTCGCGGGCGCCGCGCTCAGCTTCGAAATCACACCTGACCACCGCGATACAGTATTCATATACAACAGTAAATAATGTCACACGCATAAGGTAGTATACGGGATACAAATCAGTCAAAGATAGTTGTAAATGAAAGAGACGCACTGAGAAGACTTTATTCAACGATCTTTCGTCTTCGGATTCGCTCTTTTGTTGATTTTATTATTTAAAGAAAAAAATATCTTTCAAAGTAACTGTCAGCGAAGAATCTGCTCTATACATATATAAACCAAGGCTGAAACTCGTATGTACACACATCAAAAGTGTCTAGGGATCAAGTACATTTTAGAAGATTACAATCAACAATATATTTTACAAACACTGAATTCATTTATAATTTATTCAAAATGTGGTGATACGTCATTGATATAAGCATGGTGAATTAGGTAGGAGACCATTCCAGAAGATTAGATTTGATTTAAATAAATTTGATTTTTAGAGCTAAAAATGTTCTTGATCCCTAGACACTTTTGATGTGTGTATGTTATTCGACATTAAGGTTATTTTTTTACCTGCCACAATACAACAACTCTACCTTATTGATGTTTTAGTGATACGGGGAGTGCTATCAAAACTAATGAGCCACTTTTTTCGCCGACAGTACCTTCCTCAGAATATTTTTTTCACATTAGTTACTGTTTCCACTTTATTTAACTATGACTTAACTTTTGACGGGCCCGTTGGTGTAGTGGTCAGCATGTCTGCCTCTGCTCCGTAGGGTCGTGGGTTCGATTCCCACCGCTGACAGGTATTTAGGTGATGAGCTTTTAAGTACTTGTCGGATGTGTCTGGGTGTTTTATTTATATAAGTATGTATTTAAAAGAAATAATAAGTATTTAAGTATGTATATTTCGTTGTCTCAGTTCCATAACACAAGTGCTTTAGCTACTTAACATGGAATGAAGGCAATGTGCGTGTTGTTGTAAAATATTAAGTTACGTACGTGGTACCTACATAGGTGTCAATCCTTGGCAGTGGCGTGCACACCATATAGGCAAAAAGACACTACCTACCTTAGTATTTTGACAAAAATAATTAAAAAAAAAAATAATTAATGACTTCCTATTTAAGAGTCTGTCTTCGGTAAACGCGCTGTTACTGATAGTCAATTATTTTTTTCTTGACTGGTTTTGACTTCTGCTGTCT
>SJJU01000945.1:0-62981 GCA_012932125.1 Conopomorpha cramerella
TGAGCCCATCGCCGTTATAGGGTTCACACACCTTGTAGTGTGCGGGTTTCATCACGATGTTGTCATGTTCACCGTACGAGCGTTGCGCTGCGTAGATAGGCTCTGAAAAAGAGTCCCATTAGTACACGTCCAGTAGCCGGACTCGAACCCGCGACCTCCCGGTTGCAAGTCGAGTATCCCACCAACTGGACCACAGACGCTATCTAAATTGTTGTAATCTACATTGATGTAAAAATATCGTTTTAATTTTCCCTCCCAAACCTTAAAGTAAGACATACATTTCAGTTAATATTGCGTATTGTACTGAATATTAACTTTATTCACAATAAAAATGTTTTTTTTTCATCACCCTGAGTAGTGTTAAGGCAGCGATGTTGTCTACAGTGGAACACATTTGCATATAATGTTCCACCCTCCACTTGAAGACGTCCAGACTGCTTCGCTAAGAAATTGTCCACATTCCACTGGTGACTACCTACTTATATAAATTAACATCGTTGTACCAACACGATGTAGAGCGTCGCCACGCAACGTCACAAGGTTTCACACACCTTTCACAGTGTGGGTTTTCTCACGTTTTCCTATAACAAAAGCGTTGTGTAGCGTACATATCGATGTTGCCTATTAAGAAAGTCGGATCTACAAAACAGAACATGTACAGGAGAGAAGATAGTTTTGGATATTAAAACTAAACTACTTGTGGTACATACTTCAAATTTACAACAGCTTATAATCTTTGGTACCTTTATGTGATGTAATATACGTATAAGTTTATAGATCTTAATATCGCCAATCTAACGGTGTAGAAAAGTACACTATTGCATATTTCTAAAATTGCACTACCGACATTTTTAATTGGGACCATCGATATGTATAGGTATTTACAAAAATATGCACACAAATGGTACCATTTGTAATAAACCATTTATATCAATTTAAATAGATCGCAATCTATACCAAAAATTCTTCAGAAACAGGCTGCGTCTCGAGGAAGACAATTATTTTGTAAATTATTTAATTATTTTCTAGCTATCCAACCACTTCTCATCGACAACAATAGGGTTGACAAAAGTAGCAATGCAAAAACAGAACTATAGCTACACATACAAATTGTTATTTGCTTATACACACATCAAAAGTGTCTAGGGATAAATTACATTTTAGAAGATTGCAATCAATATATATTTTACAAAAACTGAATTAATTCATTATTTATTGAAAATTTGGTGATAAGTCATTGATATAGGCATGGGAAATTTGGAGACCAATCCAGAAGATTAGATTCGATTTAAATAAATTAGATTTTTTTTAGAGCTAAAAATGTTCTTGATCCCTAGACACCTTTGATGCGTGTATTTCTTCTTAAAAAATATGACATTTTGGTATAGCTTAGTTAATATTGTTTATAAATTAAGAATACCTAGATTACCAATCTAGTTAAGGGAAACGATAACTACTGATAACGATCGGTTTTAATAAATACGTGTATGTATGCAAATTGCAAAAAAAATCAAACGTATATCTAAACACGTTAATGAAATCTAAACTAAGTAAATAAACATTTATCCCGACACCCCTGTAAGCAAAGCGCGGTTAGAAACAAGCCATGTTCGCGCCATAACTTGCGCTGCGGCAAGCGATATTAAAACTATAAAGTGCGGGCACCGATCCGACCGCCTTGCTGATATTTGTGCCATTTGTTGCTGCTACCAGTGACAACTGGGGAATTTGCGTTTGGAATTTTCCTTCTTTTATTTTTCTTAGTGGCCAGTTACATGCTACGTTTTTTTTTATAAAAAGGGGGTGATGGTTGTTTTCTTTTTTCTAAATCTCAAAATATGTGACGAGATGAAATATTCGACAATGTTAGGGAGTTATTATTATTTTTGGAGACCTAGCTGTGGGCGCTTCGGATAATGGAACCTACTACTTAAAAACTTACATGGACACTTGTAAACAAAATAAGAAAATACATTGTGTATGAATAAAACCACACCTACTACTCAACAAAGTTTATTCCAACAAAATACAGTGACAATATCTTTCAAACGAAAACTCATTCGTATCCAAAGTTCATTCCGTCTCACCGAACAATAAACCTTCCATACTTTTTATTTCACTTTGCAATAAGTTTCTGATAAAATAAGAGACATGGAAAGGTACTTCAATATCCATATTTGCATGCAAACGGACACAATTTCTATTCAAATGTAAAATACTCTGAGCTCTTCTTTAAAGAAAACTTTTTGCACTTCGGCATTGTACGAATGGGAACGTCTATGCAGATCATATATTTTTCATCCAACGCGAGTTCAAATGAAAGTCTTGAGCCATATTACTAAAGAAATTATCTTACATACAGAGATTATACTGACATTATTGTTTACCTCGAGATGTCACTGTGTTTACTTAAAATTTAATAACAAAAGTGAGACCCTAAAGGGCGGGGTGAGTATCTCGGAGCTTTACGAGCGACCTCTGAGCTTCGGGTAGAACTTTCAAGCTGCAAGGGGCATAAACCATGCTTTAAGGCCCTGTCGTATACCTATAGAAATATATGGGACGTAATGACTTGCGTTTGCTAAACTGGAATTAATGTGCATAACATGAATCGTACTTCATGATTAAAAATGTTATGAACAAGTTCTTACAATCATATAGGGGGCTAATCGCTTTTGCCGCAGTTGACTAGAAATAAAAATGCACTTAAATACAAACTCCATAAGCTTCAATCTTCATCGACCTTGAATGTAACATTTGTCCTGCTGTACATACATAGAAAAATACAATGCTTGTTGATCTATTTGTTGATCGTTCTAAGATATTTTCTGCTCCCCTATACACAGATACTTCAAGAAATATTGAAGTGAAATTGTAGTCCACTGGGAGCACCAGGGTCGGTCGAGTAGAAGGCCAGCCCACCAATAACAGCCACACCGTGTTTTATCCTTCTTTACTGCGACACAATATTGAAAAGCGAAGGAATATCCGCGCCACTGTTGTGGGAAAAATACTGTAACGGCCAATCTAACATCAAACACTGGAAAATAAACTTTACCGGCATAGAAATATCAAATAAGCGCAGTTCACAATCGTTTGGCGTGATCGCATTCCAAGAAGTTGTTCGCGGTTTCGCCTCGACATGGATTTGTACGGATGTGGCAGGGAAACTCGACTTGTGACTCTAGAAGCGACCGCCCGTTCCTTTTCTTTCATGTCAAAAGGCAATAGTACTGAAAGTCAATGACCGTGCTCAAACAGTTCAAGCTCCACATTTTACCACTATTCCCAGGCCATCATTCAAACAGTTTTTCGCTTTAGTACCTGAATGGCAGGCTTCGCAACCATGTTTGCTTCGTGTTATTGAAATACGAGAAAAAAAATACACTGAATATCGTGAAAAATCCCAATCGTTTCCCGACGTTGCTACTTTAATATTTTCTCCACAAACGGAAGGCAATGTACATTTCTGTATGTAATTGAGAATTTTAATATAAACTTTATACCACTCGGGTTCTTATAATTAGAGTCTTTCATTTCGTTTTTTTTTTATGGAATAAAAATAAATACTTTATTTTTAATAATACATTATCGAGTTTTAATCTCAATGTCTGGTCTCAATTCTATACAGACTGAGTATTTTAACGTATTAAATGAATCGTGATTAATTTATCGAGGCACGTTGTGTGAAATCAGAATCATACGTGGGAGTACTCCAGAAGTACATCAGCTCTGAAAAAGACTAGATTTTGATTGAACAAGAATCCATAACCATCAGATAGCAAAAAAAAAATTTCGGATAATTCACTCTTATATGGCAGCCTTTTGCAATTCTACCATTGTCAATTTTACTTTTATAGAGTACATAGTGTTAAATGGCATATTCATTCATTCGGACAATGGAATTGTAGAAATTCTTAGTTGATTATCAACAACCGAATAAAAAATGCTGAATAAAATTTACCAATTATTGTACACAGTGTGTGAGCGCCAAGTTATGCATTCCACTATTTTACCGCTCTACAGAATTGGGGAAAGAATGGAGAAGCTCCCGACAATCTGTGTTTGTTAAAATAAAATATGCCAGTTATTTCAACTTTTAAAATATAAACGAATTGAAAAGCAAAACAAAAGCGGGTTGAACACTAAAGCTGCGGCGGAGCGCATTCAGTTCCCAAGCCTCAATTGAGAGGCATGCATTTTGAATAGATATGCGGCCTTATACGTTACACGAAGTAGATGCAATAGGCATAGAACAACTCCATCGTATTCTGCCAATGACTTTCAATATTTCATGGCTGTTATCGGTAATATTGTGCACTGTGAACATTTGACGAGGTAAGAAGTAGTTCAAAGGCCTTAAATATGAATCTTAATAGAATTGTTATTTTCTCAACGTAACGTTCACTTTCGAAACATGTTAGACACAATAACTCTCAGAGTACAATTCCTGGTCCTAACCACTGAGACTTAGCTATGGTTTTCATACAAATAGAAATGTGTTATTTTTTTTTAATCATTTTTCTTTGATGGCGTAACTTTTTTCAATCATTATTTATACATGATACATAATAAAACGTATTCAACCAAAGACGATATTACACACTTGCCGACTATAAATTAATCTGTTTGTAACATTAAGCTAAAATGTGTATTGTCCTATCTATTTAACCTATAATTAAGATGTTTGCGGCTTTTTTACTGTATTACATTGGTGTCTTTCTTGTTGGCATCCCAAACAAAATAACGCTAAGATTTCCCAAGCAATTACTTTCTCCGTATTCTACCTCCGCGTCAGTACAAATGGCAGGTGACGTCACTACTTCAATCTTTCCATTAGCGGATGTGTACAGAAGTTATTCCGGCGCCGCCACCGCCATCGTCGACCTGCACGGTGCCGTGATCAAATCTTCTCGACTACCGGCTATTGGGAAACACCCTATGAATATGCGATGACACAAAGTGCACACATTCGATAGGCGAAATGTTGCTCTACCTTGACTGTGTGTTAATTTTTTTTAACGCCTTGTGCTTTTTATAGGTGGAAAATGTTGAAATATAATTAGTTCTGACTGTTGTTCACAACTTTAAATGTACGGTGTATAGACATAATAATAATATATGCGAATGTATAAACAAGTGTTGGGTGAATAAGAAGAAATTGGTCACTCTAAACAGGGCAAAGTACTAACCCCCTTAGTAATAAACAAGCTATCACTTATACAACGGTTATTACAGGTCTACTTGGACTGGTTATTCCGTATTTGACATACAACTGACAAGTTAAGTTGAGCTTTGTGTATCTTCGAAATAGCAATTCCGCCATTATTAGTAAGACCCTAAATCACTTAGACTTATACACCAAGGCTTTACAAATTTCTCTTCAATTTTAAATTCTATCGACATGAATCTTTTATACTTTTTAATCTTTTATAAATATTCATCTGTATAAAAAATGTTGTTCCCATGAAATGTATCTAATAATAAGTAAGTAGCAATTAGTTGTTTATTTATTTAATACTTTATTGCAACATAAACGTACAAAACGCTTAATACTAATGTATTATCTACCAGTCGAACCCACAGCATGGGAAAGAGTAGTTGCGGGTCAGTATTAAAATATAACAATAGGACATGGTATAGATAGTAACATAACACTTGTGTACAACACTTTTACACATTTTAATAATAATAAAAGCATGTTATGTATGAATTAAAAATAAATATTGTTTTAATTATTATAAAAAGATATAAATATGCTTACACAATTACTTAAATTTTTTCAATATTTCACTATTATCTTATTCTAGAAAAGAGGTACAACACCTGTATGGAAGACCTTAATTATGGTCCAAAGTGTATTTGGAACAAATGGGATATATATCACTTCCACGACTAAGTTGTATATGAAAACAATGTAGGTAAAGGATTTCGAAATTATTTATTCCAATTCACCCTACAACTTCTGTTCTACCCATTTGCTGGCAGTGTTTATTCAAATACCTAAATCTAATCGATATTTGAGGACGGTAATGACGTGATGGTATGTACAGGCGGCCAGAAGACCCTCAGGTTTAAACCCATAATTAATGTAATTAGACATTATGGTAACTTTTCCCGTCGTCGGGGTCGTAAGAGGCAACCTAACCAAGGAGACAGGCCCGTTGGTGTAGTGGTCCGCATGTCTGCCTCTGTTCCTTAGGGCTGTGGGTTCGATTCCCACCGGTGACAGGTACTTAGGTGATGAACTTTTAAGTACTAGTTGGATGTGTCTGGGTGTTTTATTTATATAAGTATGTATTTAAATGAAAAAAAATCCGTAACATAAGTGCTTTAGCTACTTAACATGGCATTGGTGTTATTTACAACAAAAAAAAACCTCTCCAGCTGACAGGGAACAGCGCTCTCTGTGAGTATGAAAACGTGCCAAGCGTGGTGATTAATTGGCATTTACCCCAAAATGATCATGAAAATCATCGGGGGAGGTTCTCATCTAGTCGTGAATGTAATGTGGCTGATCGTGATGATGATGATTATGGTTAAATGTGTTATTGACGTTTAAACAAAAACATCTCACGCCTTTTAATCTTAAAGCAGGGTAGGCAGAGGCAAGTGCCCACAGTTCACCAAGCGAATTTAACCCAAACGTGACGGGGGTAAGCTCATCGCCGTTATAGGGTTCACACCTTGTGGTGTGTAGGTTTTATCACGATGTTGTCTTTCACTGTACAAGCGTTGCGTTGCGTATATAGGCTCTGAAAAAGAGTCCCATTGGTACATTGATGTTTTAGTGACACAGCAAGTGTCATCAACATTGATATAACTTTTTTTTTTGAACATACATAAATCTGCATATCTAAAGTTGGTACATAAGTCGCAATATTCCATGCTGCTGAAGCTTTGTGGTCATGTTACTCGGCTGGCAGTTTTGTTGTCGGTTGGATATGGATGGTCTAAAGCAGATAGATTATTGTAGTCGAACTATCCATAGTTATGGATACGACAAATAGTTGGACATAGTTACACAGAAAGGACTCAATCCACACTGCCCAAAATTGAGTTAGCTATACCAGGGCGCTAAGTTAAGACATATCCATCATATAAAAAACCATTTACAACCTATTTTTTATGCACCCTGACTCAATCCACATGTATGGCGGGTCAATATAGCACATCCAACTTTAAAGCTCAATATCTCCCAAGTAACATTTTATGGATTGAGACCTTTCTGTGTTGACTGAACAGAACTAGTACTTTTACTAAAAGGCAAGATAATGTTACTACTTTACTTACATCCACTTATCATGAAATGCGGACATTAAATAAGCAGAGGCCTCTGTTTACCCCTACGTGGAAATGAAAAAGGTATACAATTTTATTGTTCTAGAACTTTCACCGTCATTATATACGATTATGTACAAAAATACCAGTGCATATAATGTTCACTAACATAAAAGATTTCTTTTTCAATGTTTTATCATTCCATAAAATAATTAACGAGAAATACGAAAGAATTAAAATGCCAGCGTGACTATGCTAAGTTTTTAGAAATAAAGCTTATTGAATCTCGCTGTGGGCGAAGTGAACATAAGTTTCTGTAAATATTTCTTTTAACTTACATCTTTAGTAATTTTGTTTAATAGAAGTGCGTAAACAAAGAGCATCAGGGGAAACCCAGGAAATGTCAAAAAGGACGACACTTTTTGACGGTACTCATTTCTGTAGAGAATGCAAAAAAAAACAATTCGTCATTAGGCATGGTGTTTGGTGCCCGTTTTTATATATATGTTACCTAGAATATATGACTCTGGTACTGTGCAATTGTTTATGGTCGATTGAAAATGTACATTATGGAAATAAAGAATATAATTAACCTGACATAAATAACAGATCTAGGTCCGGAGAACTAAATTAGTAACATTTTGTACATTTTAAAACACCTACGTCCGTTTTCATTTTTATTCCAAATATAAACGTAGCAGAAATCAACCCACCTGATGTTTTATCTGAGCTATTGGAAACAATTAGCAAGGTTTTATTCTTCCCCAAAATAAACCGTATACCTGAATTTCAAGAGAAACTTCACCCGACTTTATAGCTATCGTGGCCGTTCAAAATCAAATGCAAATATCGGCTGGTTGTACCCCATTCAAAAACAAGTTAAAATAACAAATTGATTTGATAGCCACTATGTAATCTGCAGACGTCATGTTAAACTTAGAGCTCCCTCAGACAACAGACTTGGTCGGCCGATAGTTTGCAGATAATTTAATTTGAAGGCAATCGGATGTCAAACTAAATAATCGGTCAATAGTAAATCAGTGTGTAAATCTATACATTTTCATAGTGATCTTGCTCCGCTATCAGCCGATTACAAGTCTGTATTCTACGGGCGCTCTTAGTCTTCTTCTTTTTCTAACTCAATATTGTTCACCGGGTGTATAGGCGCGAATATAACCAAAGACAAGCTCAAGGCTGTACAAGGCGATCTTTTTTCCGCGCGAGATTTAATTTTGTTTACACCCGGTGAACAATATTGAGTTATAATGTCTGTGCGCGTTTCATTAAAACATGATCTAACTTCTTCTTTTCCTGCCTAGTGGAGGGACCTACCCCGGAACCACTACTGCTGACCGATGAGGAGAGCTATTGTCATATAAGGTGGTCAGCTCAACTCACAGTTATAGACTACTACTACAGTAGTCAGGACGCACGACTTAACATGTCATCTGAAGAACCAAAACGATAGCACTGAAACTCCAAAGGACTTCCGCGCCAAGTGTTGCTTAACTTCGATAATCGGTTGCGATCAGCGAATGCAGCTGGCCACGAGCGCTTCACATCTTAAATTTATTACCCTTTCTTTTACAACGTTGGCTAAAAGCACATAGTACATTTAGACGGCAAAGGCAACCATCCTACACTGATTTGTATTTGCTGTCGACAGTTTTTCGCTGTTGCGCTTAACGAACTGTGCACAAGCCGGCTAGCCCACCAAAATATTTGTACGTTTTACCGATACATAGCTACTAGATGGCGTAGTAACTGACGGTTTATTTGTCGAAATGTTATGAGTTGAAGTTTGGATGCAAGAGTATACACACAAACATGCCAAGGCACACAGAAAACTTGAGACCAGTTTTTACGAATTATACACTAGCCGCTTCTACAATATTTTTCGTAAACACAATCTTACTAACCCTACGTCCTCAGTGAACAATTTGATACGATGCGGTCCGATGTGATGTCCGCACGAACGCACGCTGTTAATTTCAAATGTTCGTATTAAATACAAGTGTCCTACGTCTTTCCGACTGACATTCGTACGAATAGATGCGTTGCGGAAATGTCAATTCGGCTTGCGATTTTCGGACGAATTTCGTACGAAACACCAAAACAAACAATTTCAATTTCGTTTTTATTTTATTTACAACATAATCAAATGTAGACGGTAACATTCTTGCATATTCCTTGACTAGCAAAGGGTAAATACTTTAAATCTAGAGTTTTCTGACAAAATAATTCGTCGGAGCCTAGACATGTTTGTTGGAAAACGCAACTTCACGCGAAATGTCAAGATCAGGCAGGACACTCCATCCGATCCGTACCGGATCGCAGTAAATCTGCACCGCATCGTATCCGCTACGCATCGCATCAATTTGTTCACTGAGGACGTAGCGTAATATTATAAATGGGAAAGTGAGTTTGTTCCCGCTTTCACGCCGTAACTACTGAACCGATTGCTTTGAAATTTTGCAGGCGTATAGTCAGAAGTCCGGTTTAAATAATAGGGTAGGTACTCTTATCCCGGAAAAAATTGATATACCCGAGGGATAACAAAAATATTCCTTTATGCCGCAATATAACCGATGTCCACGCGGGCGAAGCCGCGGGCGGAAAGTTATAGCAGTTATTATAATTATTTATAAAAATACATTCAGTGTATAAATAAAATGGGTTCAGAAAAATATTTCCCAATTAAAAAATCCAGAAGATTCGTAATATTCGAGTCCTACGATTGAACCCAATTAAAGATATTCGTAGAAAGTAAAAATTCTAAAAATAAAATCGTCAATAAATAAAAAAATAACAGACAACATAATCCGTACCAGAGTGCTGTTGCTATCCGAGATCTATGGTAAAAAGTAACAGTAGTGAAAAGTCAAAGAACGAAAAAGATTTAAAAAATAGTAACACTTACAAAAGCTATAGGTCATTCACCAAACATGGAACTATTCACGGCAGCTCGCCACTTGACCGCTTTTCCGCCACTATTCTCATGCGAGCTGAAGAGCCTACATTTTGGCGCGAAAAAGTTAAACGCCCGCCGCCATCACGGGGCATAACCTCAAATTGCTCAGTACAGAAAAAAAAACAAGTGTTTCTTTTTTTATTTTAAAACGCCGCGCATGGAGAAACGAAGGTGGATGAATGCCAAATGAGTTTTGTGATGCTGTCTCCCGTGTACCACGCTTCGCGGTTTGTTATTAAGCGAATGCAATTTCGTAGACAGGCATTTACGTTTGATGAATTGTTTGCAATATTCCTATTTGTAAATGGTTATATTGAAATATCTATTTACATGTGAAAATGTGCTTGTTTTTTCAAGCGCGTTTAAGCAACTTATTTGCATCGACGACAGCAAAATTGTGTTTTAGATGAACGATGTTGCAACATCATTCTGTATTTTTCAATTCCAGGCCTTAGGAATCATTACAAGAACTGTTTTTTTTTAATATAAACACGCGCGATTTTTCTTAATAAATCACTATTGCTCTGAAATTTTCTATAAATAGTGGGTACCTTTGAATTGTCTTTAGTAAAAAATAAACGATACCAAAGTAATAGTGCTAAGTATCAATGATACACGAAGGTCCATTTTTTCCAGTTTTGCAGTTCTCTGAAATGTCACAATTGTTGTCGAATAACCTGTCTTGCAATCACAACAGAGGCTTTGTGATTGTACATCAACGGGTTCCATTTTCAAAACCATCAGACGTACGTAAGATAACGCACCAACAGAACCATAAGAAACACCACTTATCAAATTGTGTTGTAAACTTAGCAAGTATAGCTGACTACCTGCTTCGACATTAAAAAAATATTCATTTCATTCAAACACCCAGTACATGTAACACATTCAAAGTACTGTCAACCAAGAATCTGGCCTACCAAATTAAGTTTGAAACTCTTACTTATGTCATTAAATATTATGGGTGACAGTAAAATGTAACGTACATATGCTTTTTTCTTTTATTGTTCGCGGGTAACTTCGTCGTCTATGCATCGATTTCGATGAATCCATTTTTATTTTTAAAAGATATTCAGTTAATAATAGCAGACCAGATAAATCGAGGGAAACTTCAAAAATCGTAGGCGATTAGTACTGGCTGAAGTCGGTTCTTTTTTCTTTAAAATTATACTTGTCACAATATAACAATTTTACCACAAGGATATTTTAGTGACACATGAAGTGTCGTAAAAACTGATAGACCACTTGCTTGGCCGACTGTACATCAAGAATATCACCCTAATATGACAAAGCCTTCCACATTCACAATACTGCAAACAAGAGTTCTAAAACTAAAAGAAGCTTTTACCCTAATCGACATTGCCCTGATTACACAACGCTCATCAAGGCGGCACATTTCGTTATGCATGGCACACCGCGCCCTGATGAAGGCACACACTTTTAGAGAAAAAAAAAGCGTACTATGAACATACCAGCTGCCGTCACACATTAACATTTTCATATTAGCTAGGAGAGGAGAAAAAATCAAGGCCGCAGCAAGATTTTCATCTAGATCGACGTAAAAAATGTAAATTGAGTCTTCCTCAACGTCAGTTTAAAGCGAGGATACATTAATGCGGTCGTATATTTTTTGTGGTAATTTGTACTTCACACACACCCATTACCACCAAATAATATCATAATATAGCAAAACCACAAGAAAACTCTAAAGGTGAGTGAAAGTTTTTAACTAGTTCTTTTTTTTGTTTATATTTTTTATCGTGTGAAAACGCGTTACGGATACGCCGCTGCAGGGAATAATGGAAGTCTTTTATAAGAGTAGCACCCACTAAAATCCTACAGTGACTCATGACGAGCTATTTCCGGGGCTCCCGGAGCAGACAAAGCCATTGCCCTAGCCGCGCTTGCCTCTCCTGGAAACTAGTCGGACCTGAGAACATGGCTTGGTGTTTAACCTAATTTATTCCCATACAATATAGATCAGATATTAGGTACTAATGTTAACCTCATTCCGGAACCTTCTCTATTATTCTTCCGTTAAGGTTCATATCGGTGTTTTAACCCGTAATAGTCCCCATCAACGTTTTGCTTTCCCACGCAGCAGGAGATTTCTCCATGACCATGAGAATGGCTTTTTTTAAAAAGGCTTTTATTTTAAAAAGGCTTATAATCATAACCAGCGACACAATCGATCCGGCCGTCAGCTATCGGTAACAATAGAAATTCAAACGTATCAATTTATTCAAGACTTTAGGTCGATTACAGTACACAAAAAAAAATATAAATATACTCACCATAAGACGATCCGTCGAACTTCCACTCGTGTATCGATTCACGTAATCGTATATTAATACACATACAGCGACAACTGTCACACGAAACTTTGATGTTCTTATTCCGGTAATAGTATGACAAACAAGTTGGAATGGAGTTTAATTGTTTGTAACCACTATATACCTATTATAGGTTGAGACACGCGACGGGCGTACGTACACTGGGCCACAGGTCTAGAGGGCACGTATTACCTGAAACAAATTAACTGATATGAATAATAGAGTCCTTCATAACGGAATTGGGGGTATTCTCGTTGTTAGCGACCATTCTGCTGTAGCAATAAGTCAGATGAACTGGTTTTTTTTTACACCTGGCAAGACATAAGTCGCTTTGTGCCGACGGACACCGAACACGAATTGCATATGCTCGTAATACAACATCTCAACATATAGATTTTCATAGAAATATCATTAAAACGAAAAACTATTTCCCTCTTCTAATTTATGATTTACTTGTGGACGCCCCGATTACATTCGCGTAGTTTAGTAGAAAATTTCAAACGTCTAACTTGAGTGGTTTAGATTTTTCATACAAAAGTATTTTCCCGTTGATTTCCGTTCCCGTGGGAATTTCTGGAATTCCTTTCTTAGTGCACCCGTACCGTACCCAAGCTACGTCCGTTCCAAAGTTCAAGTGCCTAAGTTTAGCCGTTTGGGCTGTGCGTTGATGTGTCAGTCAGTCAGTCAGCTTTTCCTTTTGTATATTTAGATTACAACGAAATCGACAAAATATCATCATTCAGACACCATATTAACTCCATTTATCTTTCTGAGCTCCGGATAGTATTAATTAATGATTTTGATCCTTGTCACGAATACCATAGAATTTAAAAACACTTGTGTAACATTCCATAGAATTTAAAATTACTCGCTAACATTGGCGGTGAAACCGTTCAATTTAATTGAAACTCATAAAAAACGTTTCATTCCCTTTAATAACTATTTTTAACTCACAGTTTACGTGAATACAGCCTTTTGTACACCGCAATTACCATTTCAACATATTATTGTGGAAATATTCGTGCGAGTCGCTGTGCTAATGACTTGTGTTTAGTAAGTAGGTACATGACATACGTAATGGTGTACACCCATGTTCACCTGTCGATCTTTTCGTTAGAGGGTAAGCAGACCCTGTATGTAGCCCTTCACACGAAAGTTGAATTATTATGAAACAATTACACAATTGAATTGACAATTTATTTTTTTTGTAGTATATTTTTTTTCTACACAGTGTAAATATTTATGTCAAAATAATTATACTGCGTGTAAAAGGGCCCCGAGAAATATTGCATAGTAAATATTGCACTATGAACAATCGACAATCGATATCGGAGAAAAGTAAAAAACTCCACATACAAAATGTCATCTCCCTAAGCTAAAAAATATTTTTGGTATGGAGATGAATGATGATGATCAGCGTATGTGGTCCAGTTGGTCCGATACTTGAACTCGAAAGACTTGTAATCGGGAGGTCGCGGGTTCGAGTCCGGCTACTGAACGTGTACCAATAGGACCCTTTTTCAGAGCCTATGTACGCAACGCAACGCTCGTACGGTGAAGGACAACATCGTGGTGAAACCCGCACACCACAGGATGTGTGAACCCTATATCGGCGATGGGCTCCCCCTGTCACGTTGGGTTAAATACGCTTGGTGAACCGTGGACATTTGCTTTAGCAAGTGCCTCTGCCTACCCCGCTTTGGGATTAAAAGTCGTGAAGTGTATTTATTTATTTTTATTATGAAAAAAAATGTTTTTCACTGAAAAAGGTTGTGGATTGGTCATACGCAGGGGGAAATCGAACATGGCTAGCATGGCCTTCAAACAGCAACCGCTGGGAGGTTCATGCCTGGGTGCCCCTCGAATAATGAGCTGGTCTGATGCCAGGATAGTCGCTGAAGACGGGAAGGCGTAGGGCCATCTAGAAAAGACCTTTTGTACCACTGGGATACGATAGGACTTGACCGCTAAAAGAAAACATCTAAAGATAAACTAAAATACGTAACAAAAAAGGTGTGTCACAAAAAGGTGAAAAACTAAAAAGAACAAAGCTTCGGCTTTAACATATTATAGAGAAAATCTTCCGATAGGTAAAAATCTGTGATAAAAGAACCAGCTCTTCCAAGAAATACATATATAAGCTTACATACGTCAATTTGATATATTTTATGTTACAATATAAAGGTTTGGAACATTATAAAATTAACTAGGAATATTTGTAGGTATGTGTTGTTCTGGATATTCTGGTTTATGATCTTCTATGATAATCGGGTTCATGATCTGGACCCAGGTCTGAGCCCAGGAGGCAGCATTTGGGAAGTTACGTCGAGTCTTAACATCAGCGATCCCACAGTGCCTGAAGACAAAAGTCTTCAATCAGTGTGTCCTACCTGTAATGACATACGGAGATGACGGCACGGCTGGCTCACAAGCTCAAAGTCGCACAGCGTGCTATGGAAAGGGCTATGCTCGGCGTTTCTCTGAAGGATCGAATCAGAAATGAAGTGATCCGACAGAGAACCAAAGTCATCGACATAGCTCATCGTTTTAGCAAGCTGAAGTGGCAGTGGGCCGGCCATATTAGCCGTAGAACCGATGACCGTTGGGGCAAACGAGTTCTCGAGTGGAGACCGCGTCTCGGCAAATGGAGTGTAGGACGCCCTCAGGCAAGGTGGGCTGATGATATACGCAAGATGGTTGGCAGAAGCTGGATGCGAGAAACCGAAAACAGATCACTGTGGCGTGCATTTGGAGAGGCCTATGTCCAGCAGTGGACAAATACGGGCTGGTGATGATGATGATGATGATGATCTGGACCCAATTTTTATAATTCGGTAAATCATTGCGTTCTCAATACTACATTTTCTTTTCCTGATTAAAGCATTATCTTTTTTATAGATCGTGTTTCTTTGATATTTTAGTGACTATCTTTCTCGTCACTTTATACAAAGTCAACAAACAGTCACAAAAACAACTACGGATATATATATATTTTTCCTTATAATAATACTCATTCATATACGTCACGCCCATTTAGACAGAGACGCCGCCCGTAGACAAAGATCATGACCCTCCTCTCTTGTCACGATCCTGGTAAATCTCTTCGTCAATGTTTCCTTATCATTTATTTGTTTCTATGTTTCACGAGACAACCTAGCCACTTTACCCTTACATATCCTTGTTCACAAAACTAGCGTTGAATTCAACTTGGTTAATTCAAACTGCTCTCAAATGCATCTTTAATTAAGAACTAATACTTCTCCGAGGGCTACTTACTCCGGCCGTAATGCTTAAAGCTAGAGCTTAAACAAAAACCGAAGCTGTATTCAGAAAGCCCATTAAAACTGCGCCGCAACATTCGCGGGACCAATTTGCGTTTTTATGGCAAGTGTAGTTTTGAAAAGGGGAAATAAGTAATTACTCGTGTAAGTGCTTAAGTAGTTGAAAGTTAATGCTACATAAATTTTAGATTGACCAAAAAAAAGTTTACTTACTATTTTATTTGTAATAACATCATAAACGTAGTTTAAGTAACGGAGTAAAATAGCAACAAGGATATCAAGTGGACGAAATGAATAATTGAACAGTGAAATAATCAAACCTTACACTCATAAATACGATTCATATAATTTTATAAAAAAACTGAATCAGGATAAAATTATTATTTAACAGGCTGGAAGTTAAGCCACACATTGCGAAAGCCTATTGAACTGGTACGCGCCATTGATTGAGATTTTATGCGAAGCTTTATGTCCCGGATATTTTTGGTTGTTGTATTGTTGTTAGCGCTTGTCGTTCAGACGATATCTGGGTCCTCTCGAAAAAACAGATTGCGCACGGGTGTGAACACTAGGCAAAAAAAGATTATATTTGTTACACGCGTTGTGTAAACGCTGTTATAATGCCGTTAACATGCATTTTGTTACGAATTTTTGAAAAAAAAATACTCCTCACGCCTTTTAATCCCAAAGCGGGGTAGGCAGAGGCACTTGCTTAATAAGCAAATGCCCACGGTTCACCAAGCGTATTTAACCCAACGTGACAGGGGGTGAGCCCATCGCCGTTATAGGGTTCACACACCTTGTGGTGTGCGGGTTTCATCACGATGTTGTCCTTCACCGTACGAGCGTTGCGTTGCGTACATAGGCTCTGAAAAAGAGTCCCATTGGTACACGTCCAGTAGCTGGACTCGAACCCGCGACCTCGCGATCACAAGTGAAGAATCCGACCAACTGGACCACAGACGCTTTATTAGTATAATGTGTCTTTTAGAACCGATATGCACTACGGCCTATGTCCAGCAGTGGACAAGTATGGGCTGATGATGATGATGATGATGCACTACGGGCAGGGGCGGTACGTCCATAGAAGCAAATAAGCTCTGCATACCCTGGCAAATTGACTAAAACAATTAGCGTAGTTAGGTATCTATAACACATTTAGTCGTCACGTAGGTACTGTAAATTAGGCAATTTATCAATAACAGACTTTCGGTTATTTAAAATGTGTATCGAAAACACAAATTCGCTCTAGACCAATCAAAACACTAATCTCTCATTAATCTATTCTTCCGCGTGTCAACGAAAACAAATTCGTGCAATGTTGCCTCATCGTTCCATCGATAGGTAACACAAATTTCGCCTCAACCAATCAAAACACAGTATTTAGCGCATCAACGAAAACAAATTCATGGGACGTTGCCGCTTCATTGCATCGTCTAGCCCGGGGAAGCTGCTAGACCTCAAGCTTCCTATTTTTTCTCTTTCTCTGTATACATCCCTTTCACCTCGGTCTATTAGCGCGGAGCGTTACTATGAAAAATATGGAGAAACTTACGCCACAGCGTAAGCGCAGCTTCTTCCGCGTTTTTTCATACATTATTGGAATAATAAGGGCTAGAATGCTTTGACAGTGCGAAATTATGTGCGACAGAGAAAGAGTGTGTGTCGTGTGTGTGAGCGAGCGAGAGAGGTGCCGGCCATGTTGACATATTGCAAGTATTGTTTATTTATATTGGAGTATGCATTGTTTTAGGTTATGTTATGTACGTTCATTCGCGCCTTTATTTTATAAAATAATTAAATTAGACAAAAATGGAGACTAAGGTGTGAAAGTGATGTGTGTAAAAGTGTTTGTTTACAAATGTGGGTCGATTCTCTGAACTAAATATGAGTGAAAAGTGCAGAGTCGCGGACGAATTTCGCCGGGATTGTTTTTATTTGAACTTGGAGCAAACACAAGGTATTATGAGGTAGTTTCTTGTTTTTTTTAGTGTATTTACTTAGTTAGGCAGAATAAGGTTATTATGTAGTGCTTTGGGAAGAGGAAGGCATCCACATTCCACAACGATCTGTTCAGTTCTGTTTCTGGCATACAGCGCCTGAATCAGCTGCTTAGCAAAATTTTGGGACGTAACGTAATTAGATATTAATTTTGCTAAACTAGTGATTGATGTTGTGATCTTCTATTGAAATATTTTGTAGTCTGGCACAAAATTGGTACCTACTTAATGTTATTTTTGTGTCGTATGTACCTACTCATAGGAGACAGCTTACCCTGATGAAAATTTCACGGCCCGCCACTGACTACGGGTGAGGGCATCTTCCTCTAGGACAACGGTGGCGGCTCATAGCTCAATAGGTAATTCCTTTTGCATCCATATAATCCCTTATACGATATAACCTGAAAACTATCATCATTTTTACGTCCTATAACAGTGCGAGATCGGTACGATATCTTATTCAATGTTATACATTATTAACTTTATAAATAAATGTTTTCATAAACAAAAAAATAGTAATACAACATTTTTACTCCAAACGAAAAAAGCTTTGTGCGTCGGAATTCCATCAAAGGAATTACTTTGAATCCCGCGTTAATGGGAACTCTGACGATGGACAGTCCCACCGAGATAATCCTTGTACAGCCGACATAACTGCAGATGACAGACAGATCCGCTAGATAATAGCACAGTTTGTTATTTTATTTCACATGCATATTAGTATATGTTCACGTCACTATAATCCCTGTGGGGGGGGGGGGGCAAAACGAACCTTTGATGACTTGATGCTGAAAGGATAAATAGTAACCATAAAGTTAAAACAACACAGAAAAGGTTTTAAAAGCTGCCAAAGTCAATTAGTACGTCAACGTTTATACTTTTTATGACTGCGAAGGTATTATGATACCATTAGTATATTGATGATACCACGCTATATATACCGCGTGGTATTAATCACGTTTCTTTTTTCGATCCCGTGGGAATTTCGGTATAAAATATACCCCGTATCCCGTGTATATACGAAATACAACTGATAGGGATGAAATTAAATCTCAAGTGTAATATGGGAGTAAGTTGGTTTTATTTTTTCATATCATTGTGTTGTGGTTTATTTTTTTGTGTTATGTCTCGTGTCGAAATAAATATTGTCTTTAATTCATTCCTTCATTCAAATTCATATTTATTCACATATCAAACATTCGCTGAACTTCCACTAATAATTCAAGATCAAAATTAACCAAATCGGTCCACCCGTTCTCGAATCCTAGCACTACTAACGTAATAATAATGTGTGTTTTTCACAGAAAACAAAATGCCCGCACTGACCCTTAAGCTACGTGAATAATATTACCGGGCGTCCACTAGTTTACGCTCGCATATAAAATCAAAGCTTAAAATATTCCGTCCTGTCTTCCAGCCGTCGCATGACGGAACGTTGCGAACGTTGTTTTTCGTTTTCCCAAAGGACAGAAGTGGAAATAAGTGGCAATATTTCACAAACATGTTATGCCGGGCCGTGACAGGTGGCGAGCCCTTCGTCGCTTCTCCATATTACAAAATATAGTAGAAAATATTCCCGACATGTTTCGTTCAAATATCGATGTAATGAAATTTACTTCCATACCCTATGGTTTTCTATTTCCGCGTAACGTATTTATATTTGCGAAATTGTGCGTCATCCGTTTTTAGAACGTAATTGAACGTATTTTGTATCTCACTCCTTTAGTACATCACCTGACAAGGATATAACTACAAGATAACATACTCTCAGTGGATATAAACTTTGTACAAATGGTGTCTCTTAAAATGCATTGTATACATTCACAATGATTGTTACGGAACTTCTTTAACCCTAGAAAGATAATCTACGTCTCGGAGACGTATCACGCAAAAACAAATTGATATTATTCTTAAACTATTGAACGTATTGCGTCCACTGTATCAACTAAGTCAGTTCGCCGCCAGAGCTTGCGGAGGACGGCTTTGCTGCGGGGGTAAGTACTTGCATTTAAGGAACGTATATTGGAGAAGAACTTTATCTGGGCGAAAGCTGTTACAATGGTGGCATCAATATGTTATTATATTACATTTGTCTATAAATATACGCCTTCTATTATATCCAGTTTTTCTATTTCTATACAAGTATCATGCGCACAAAATCGCCAAAGGACACAAAGTCACGTTTTAAGCAATGGACCACAGAAATAGAACTCGGATTCAATGCCATTACGAACGTTTATTTACTTGATAAAAGTGTCATATTACAAGAAAACAATCTCAAATAATAATTGCTTTTCTACGAAAAACAACTCATTACTGCCCCTAACACTATTTTCCCCGCTAAACAAAATATAAGTGTAACGCAAAACATTAGCCAACAATATCGACGAAACAGATCCTGGAATATTTACATAACGTATCAAAAAGGTTTCAGGACAATAAATAAGTACTACAATCGTGTTTGTCTATCTCCACGGTTGTAGAAAACATGACAAATACTCCGCGTAATGTGTTCTAAGAAGATTTATTTAGTTACCATCACATTAGGATGTAAAAATATTTCCGTTTATTGTAACCATGAGCGTGTTCAAAGTGTACCGTTCAAAGTAAACTGCACCAATATAAACTGAGCTTCATATCTTAAGAATAACACAAACAGTAAACGTCCAATATAAACTCGTAACAGTATGAACCCACTTTGTCCAAATCTTTAACAACTTGTTCGAAGACCTTTGTACCAACAACCTTTGTCTCTAATCGATTGTCAAATAAAAACGTTTCAGCGAGCGAGTGAAATATTTATGGCGCTACTCGAATGAAGTTTGTTCGTACTTAGTTTCGAAATAACAATAATGGGTTCGGATACACGTCTCGTCTGCCAATTCTTAAGTGAGACGCGACGAAGTTTGCGGTTGCGATGCTCCTTTAAATTATAAACTTGTACGTGAGAATTTTCGTTGAAAAAAGGTGGGTATTTTTTATGCTAAAATTGTTGACTATCCAGGCATATAGTTGGCTCACAAAATAGATATTAGAAAATTTACTACAGATATTTTCTAGCTTAGAACCTATCGCTCATTTATGCAACAATGCGACATCTCAAAATGTGACGCTGTTGAAATAACAATACTATTACTATTACTAAGGATTCTTTTCGCAATAAAACAATAGTTGCAGCAAATGAGCGAGTGATGAAAATGAGCAGTACATAGCGTAATAATTCCATACTAACATAATATTCTATAGATACGTAGTTTCATCTACGACGTCGTAGTTTTATCTACGCCGTAGCAAATTGCTACGCCATGTAGCTAAATTGACATAGTCTACTATCTGACATTGTAATAAAAATCTAGGATATACGAAGCGAATTCAACGTCCTGTTTGTGAACAAATACATACAACTTGCACCACATACGTTTTCATTAGAAGTGATTGTTCCTCTGTATGGGTCCCCGAAAGGAAATTTACTACAGTTTGTAAACTGTAAACCACTGTAAATAACAATGTTTGTTTCAAAGAAGGAAACATAGTTGTATGTGAGCAACAAATATCGGAAATCAAAAGCACGCATAAAATATAAATTATAGGTATTGATATACCTGTAGAAAATTAGTAAATCAAATTAAATACAAGGATACTTGTACACACTTTCACAGAATTATTTAAATTCATAAATTAACATAAATATACATATTCATATTTATACAAAAACACAAACATCATGCACAAGAACTTATTTGTATAATTATTAGAAATAGTGCCTCTTAAGGCTTTTTTAAAGAAGGAAGAAGGGTCATCTTAGGCTATTTAGCCTAGCTATTAATTCCCACCAAATTATTTGGTAGAGGGAGCGTTTATAGTTAATGTATCTTTAGAAATATTAGAAATTTACAAGTAGTAAATATGTAAGCTTTGACACAGAGCTTATAATATGAAAAACGGCCAACCGCACGATCGACGAACGTAATATGGAGTTTCAAAGTTGCCTAATATGTTAAAGAACTTACCGTCGACTTCACGGTTAACATCTAACTAATAACCATTAAAAACTTGAGATAGTGTATTAGCGTCTGTAGTCCAGTTGGCCGGATACTTAACTTGTAACCGGGAAGTCGCGGGTTCGAGTCCGGCTACTGGACGTGTACCAATTGGTCTCTTTTTCAGAGCCTATGTACGCAACGCAACGCTCGTACGGTGAAGGACAACATCGTGATGAAACCCGCACACCACAAGGTGTGTGAACCCTATAACGGCGTTGGGCTCACCCCCTGTCACGTTGGGTTAAACACGCTTGGTGAACTTTGGGTATTTGCTTTAGCAAGTGCCTCTGCCTACCCCGCTTTGGGATTAAAAGGCGGGAAGTGTATTTTTTTTAGATAGTGTATGAAAACTGTGTTCGAGCTAGATAAAGATTTATCTAGTACGTTACTCTTATCTTTTTATTTGTCTTTTGCTCCATTGATATGATACAATCAAGAAAATCACAGAATTATTGAAAACAACCATACGTAACTTAAAAACATAAACATATTTGACGAATACAGTAATTAGGACCGATTTAGACTGCTCCATTTTCTTCAATCTAGTATACCATCAAATTATATCTGATTTCTTGCCTGATGTACACAACGTCCTCGAGCAATAATGTTCTTTATGCAATGACAGTCTGTGCAAAATAGCATTAAGTCAAAGTTTCTCAGCGCAAGAAATTTCTAGTTACATTTTTTTATGCTAGAGGCAAGAAATATGAACTATGTGGCATATAACATAATGGTCGGATAGTTTATTCTTTTTTTATTATTGCACATGCTGATATCAGAAAATATTGTCAAAAAGTATTTTGACGTCACTGTTTATATTTACACATATATCTTTTAACCATCTACCCAACGATACTCATCTAAGGCAGTGGCATCTCTACCAACTGTGTACAGTTAAAATGTTTTTTTTAAAACTGTACTAAAAACTTGTACAAACAGTAACAGCTGAGCCGCATACAGACAAACGAACTAAGTATTAAGGAACTACGGAATCCTAGTAAGTGTAACCAAAGTAATACAACGTAGAGTATCCTTCAAGTACCCTCTATGAAACTTGGTATAAAACCAGCACCAGTGCCACGTTTAATGTGCCAAGTTGGTTTTGATTTACTTCTGCAGGGGAATTTTTAACTTAGAACAATAGACGCGCGGCGACAAATGCAAGGAACCCGGAATTGTTTCAATTTATACCATCACCACTTTAAAACGACCTCTGCATATATGAATATTTCTTGTTTAGGAAGCTCTACATTGTAAATATATGTTCCGTTTAACACGTCGGTTGTTAAACAAGGAAATGTTTATTCTTGCCGACTGTCGCCTTTCGCCTTTTGCTATTTTTAGTGGCTTAGAAATTGTTGTATCTTTCATCTTTTGTATTCTAGCGCCTTATTTTCCCCGGAGAACGCAGTTGCCGTACAGTCACACTCCTACCATTAACGTGAACGCTACATTATCACAGTATGTCGGCTCAACTTTTTTTTCTGTGCTGGTTTACTGAAGCCGTTTATTGTATTTAAATATCTTACTATTTTCGCATCCGTGGTCCAGTTGGTCGGATAATTGACTTGCTATCGGGAGGTCTCAGGTTTCAGGTCCCTCTACTGGACGTGTACCATTGGGACTAATTTTCACAGCCTATGTACGCAACGCAACGCTCGCACGATGAAACCCGCACACCACAAGGTATGTGAACCCTATAATGGCGATGAGCTCACACCCTGTCCCTTTGGGTTAAGTACGGTTGGTGAATCATGGGCATTTGATTTTAGCAAGTGCCTCTGCCTACCCCGTTTTGGGATTAAAAGACGTGAAGTGTGTATTGCATATTTCTCGTTAGAATGGGATTTTATATAAATTGTAAAAACGATTAACTACGTTAATTTTACCTATTTAACATTTTCTTACCCATAACAAGTACAATATCCACTAATTAAAGTGCATGGTCACGATCTTCATTAAAATATGGGCTTTATCAAAATGCCACTTAATGTGTTAAATAAACACTGAACAAAAACTTCCCCAGGATAAAACTTCAAAATAAGCATTGACCATTCCAATTGCGACGTCTATCAAATCCAAACAAAGTAACAGAATTTCAATCAGCGATCTTTTTACCGTGTTAAACTTTATCTAGGCACTTGATCGTACTGAATGCTTAAGGTAAACAATAAAGAATAGCTAATCTTCTTCTACTTAGTCTTTACCGTTAAAGCCGGATTTCCCAGGTACAGCTTCTACATTTACGACGGAACTCTTAAAATATCCGTTCAGTGTTGTACATAATATATTCTATTTTATTATGTAGGTAAAACACATTGTATTTCTATTTATGGTTTAAACAAAGTATTTATGTATTTATAGTATCAGTAAATTACACCATAAAATTACTCTAACGGTATAGCCCCTTATTATTTTTAAATTAAGTTACCTGGAAGAAGTCGCTCGGAGCTATAAAAGGCAATTTTACCATTGTCGATTTTACATTTCCTGTATGGTATATGTACATTCTACAATAAAGAGTTCATTCATAAATTCACGTGGCAAGTCTTGCAGTGTTGAATTGTTGGATTCAAATCCGTCCTGAGGCCCCAAAGTCATTAAGTTACAGCTACCTACGCGTAATTATTTGGAGAGTAATACCCACAGTGGCGTAGCGTTCGAAGCACGGTTGCTCTCAGAAATAAACAACTTCAAAAGGGTCATCCATAAATTACGTTACGTAAAATTCTTACGACTTTATTTTTATTTCTCGTTTACGTAAAATGGCAGAAAGGATAACTACGACCGAGGTGCAAATTGTCTTGGGAGTATATCACGGACACAGCTGGAGGTCTAAGTTAGCAGAGCTGACGTTCTAGGAACGTCTCATTAGTTTATTCTCTTAATATTTCTGTACAATTTTCCAACCATATTCTAGAGTTACCAATCCAACCATATTTGTGTTTTTATTAGATTTTAATAGAAAGCCTTATTTATTTTTACTACATCAATTGACGCTACAACGAAAAACAAAATAAAATAGTATTAGATCACCCCTTTTTGTGTGAGGAAATTTCTCAGGGCCCAGTTCAAGTTATAAAATGCAAAAAATCCTTTAGTCGTCTCTTAGGAAATGAATCCTATCTGACATCGGAAGCATTTCACCTGATACGTTAATTTCCTGTTCACGTATTACATTTGATGAATTCGGATATGATGGAGCATCTACACATATGATAATTATTTTAACTAGACCTTCGAATTAGGTCAGCCAACATTAGCTCAGTGAAATAATCCTTTTTGTCATTTACATCTGAAGTTATACAACCGTATTTCCGAACATAGTAAACGATCTTTGCACTGAACCTCACAATATCCGAAAGCGATATGCAAATATTATCTCCATGTAGCCAAGAGTTGGACTTCGCCAATTGTCTACGAAGACAAACAACGGACGAACGGACGCGCAGTTCCCACACAACTATTAGACTCTGACCCCTTTGATAGTAAAGCCTAATTTATGCGGCACAGAAACTTTTCCCAGCGTCTGTACCCATTTGACTCTAGGTAGAGTCAGAGCAACTTTTACTGGGCAGGTGGGAAACACTTTTCTTCCTGACTGTAGTGCCTTGTACATCCTCTGCCTTGGCTCGTCTTGCACAGCTGTCGGCGGCGTACGGGTTGCACCGGCTGATTTAATAAACAAACTACCGTGCTCAGCCGTAAAGCATCCTTTGAGTATCTTCTTGGAATAATCTGCACGCTACAAAGAGAACATCTGTAATATTGCACTGGATTTTTCGTTCCTTCTAAACCTTTAATTATGTTTATTACTAAAGTAACGTTCTCAAGACAAAGAACCATCACAGTTAAATACTTAAGACCTAATTGAATTCAATTTCGTATTTCTTGTTCACAATTAACTAGAAAAAAAAGTGCTATTTTTTAACCGACTTCAAAAAGGAGTAGGCCTTTTTTACGTTTTACGGGGTGAACCGAATTGGATGATGTTTTTTGTTTGAAAACTGGTGCTTCCCGTTTGGTCCCATTAAAATTTGATTCAGTTTCGTAAAGGACAGGAAAGTCTTAATATTTTACTGGTTGAAGTAGATTCCTTTTTCTTTAATGATATTATTACTTTATAAGAGCCAATTTTAATAAATTGAATTTGATATTATTATTTTAGTTCAGAATTGAAGAAAAATTTTATAATATTCATAATTACAAATTGAAAATCAGGCAGGATGGTGGTCAAACGCTTGTTCATAGTGATTAAAAAAATATAAAATCTACGTGAACATGATCAGTGCGAATGCATCTTAAGGACATGCTTCAGTGGTTTGGGCATATGGAGACGATGGATGAAAGTCGATTGACGAAAGTGATTTATATGGGTGATGTAAGCGGCCGGGTGAGTAGAGGGCATCGACCAGATTCGTGATATCCTGGCGGAAGGTGACGTGAAAAGTACTCGAAACCGGATAACATGTATGAATGTAGATTAAGCGAAATGGGTATGTTAGGACCGTGAAAAATGGAGATCTGTAGTCTCTGCCTACTCATCTAGGAGACGGGAGTGAAGCGTATGTAAGTTATGTAACTTTTATAATTCTATCTGCATCTATCTACTCTACCTTACTCACTTAGTGATTTAAACTAAACAACAACTCAACTAAGTATAAGCTATTTCCACACGCTTTAAGTTTGTTCATACAACACTCCGTTCTCGGCATTCGAGAGTAGGAAAAATATCTAATAGAAATTTACTTCAAATATCCTATTATCTATATTGCTTTCGTTATAAACACCACTCCAGAAAGTAACCTAAATGATGAGATAAACAAACTTGTACTTTGCTTTGTCAAAATATCGGCCTCCTTAGAGACATAGGAAACCTGAACATGGAATGTCCTTCTAAGACGACCCCTTTTGACCCCGATTACTGTAGATCCCTTTCGTTGCCCAGCATCCATCCATACTCTCGACATACCCGAACTACCCAAGGAAACCCTTTTTAACCTTTGTCACCACATCTTTCAAACCGCAACTTTCCCTGATCACACTATTTTTTATTCTGTCACACAATGCCGTTCCTTCCATACTTCTCAAAGACCGCATCTCCATCTCGCATCGAATCTAAATATATAAAAGGAAAAGCTGACTGAATGACTGACTGACTGACTGACTGACTGACTGACATATCAACGCACAGCCCAAACGGCTAAACGTAGGGACTTGAAATTTGGAACGGACTTAGCTTAGGTACCCTAGGGGTGCACTAAGAAACGAATTCCCGAAATTACCACGGGAACGGGAATTAATGGGATAAAACGTTTGTATGAAAAATCTAAACCGCTCAAGGTAGACGCTTGAAATTTGGGATGCAGGTACCTTAGTATACTTAAAGCTTAGGTACAACAGGATATTGGAAAATTCCCATGGGAACGGGAGTTATCGGGAAAAAACTTTTGTATGAAAAAAAAAACCGCGTAAGACAGATGATTGAAATTCGGTACGCAGGTAACTTAATGAACGTACAGCTTACTTGGAACGCGATATTGTAAAATTCCCACGGGAATGGGAGTTAGCGGAAATCTTTTATATGAGAAATAGCGTAAATTTGACGTTTGAAATCTAACATGCACATACCTTTAGGGAATATAGAGTTTAGCTTTGGCTGTATTTTGAGAAATTCCTACGGGAACGGGAGTTCACGGGATAAAACTTTTGCATGAAAAATCTAAACCGCTCAAGCTATGCGCTTGAAATTTGGGATGCAGGTACCTTAGTACACTTAAAGCCTAGGTGCAACAGGCTATTGGAAAATTCCTATGGGAACGGGAGTTAGCGGGAAAAACTTTTGTATGAAAAAAAATAAACCACGTGAGACAAATTATTGAAATTTGGTACGCAGGTATCGTAATAAACGTATAGCTTATATTGCAAAATTCCCACGGGAATGGGAGTTGGCGGAAAACCTCTATATGAAAAATTGCGTAAATTTGAAGATTTAAATCTAACATGTAGAGGTACATGCCTTAGGAAATATAAAGTTTAGTTATGGCTGTATTTCGAAAAATTCCTACGGAAACGGGAGTTGACAGGATAAGTATTGAATAAAAAAACCTAAACCGCGTAAGTTAGAGGCCTGAATGCATATACCTTACTGAATGCAAAGTTAGGCCATGTCTGAATTTTCAAAAATTTCTATGGGAACGGGAATAGCGGGAAAACTTTTAGCTGCGAGTTTGAGGCTTATTTTTTTTAGTATACGTGTTTCTTAGGAAATTTACAGCTACATGGTAATTGGAAACATCTTTTGCATTAAAAAATACTGCACAAGCGCCAGAGACATAAACATTTATGAATGAAATGTATTTAAAAAAAAAAACCTTTTTAATTTATTTACTACAACATAAATTACTATTTACAATCAACACACACCGAGTAAAATACTGAAATGCGTGAATCGTATTGTGATGTGTTTGTGCGTGGATTGTTATCATGTACACCTATCTATGGAGGTACAGGGATGTATGTATATTTTTTTGTAAAGGGAGAATCTGATTGACATTAACGCACAGCCCTAAACGTTGCCAAAGGCATTTAAAATTTGAAAAGGACGTAGTTTAAATATCGTAAGGGTGCACTATGATAGGTATTCCCGAAATTGCCACGGGAACGATAATACCTTTCATACTGAAAATGAAAAATCTAAACCGCTCAAACCTTAATAAACGTAAAGCTTACTTCCAACACGATATTGGAAAATTCCTACGGAAACGGTAGTTTTCGGGAGAAAACTTCTGTATGAAAAAAATAAACCGCGTAAGATCAATTATTGAAATTAGCGATGCAGGTACTTTCTCTTAGGAATGAGAGTTAGCAAAATAGTTTTAGTAAATATGAAGTTAATTTATGGCTGTACTTTGACCCCCTCTATGGGTTCCCGCCTTGTCGTGGCGAGGGGGCTTAGTACCCGCGTAGGGGCACCCGGTGAAGCTAAGAGGAACCCACTGGGCCGGTCTGTTGCAGACTGGCCGGCCCGAGAGGGCCCGCTGTCCCGGGCTCGCTTTCGAGCCCGCAGACAAGCGGTCAGGCTGCGTCCCATGACGCAGCCACACTGAAGGCCGCGGAGGGAGAGGGCAGTCGGTATTCCGACCGCCGCTGTCCCTATCCTCCGCGCCCTTGCGGGGCCGTCACCGCTAGATGGCGGCGTGGAGGGGCCGCAGGGGGAGAGGAGTGTCAGTATTGCGGTGCGCTGCGCTCCCTATCCTCTGCGGCCGGAAGGGAGGAAGATGTCGGACCTCACGAGATCAGGGGTCCGACGCCGGCGGGGCGGTTGGGTTGTGGCCGTCCCGTCGCCAGTCCTGTAGTTCCGGGCGTATAGAAAAGAATAGGACTACGGTATCCCCTACCTGGCGTATAAGGCGTCCTAAAAGGGGTCCTTGGGGTCGTGGGTGTCGGAGTAGGGTCCCCGGCACCTGCTTGGACGGCCCCGGGAAGGGCGGCGGTTACCCTATGGCCTGGTAACTGCCGAAGGTGAAGGAGGTCGCTGGGGCAGACACACCACCGTCTTCCCCGAGCCGGAGTCCGACAGGACCGATCGCTTGGGCGGGTCCTGATGCAATTCCTTCGGGTACTCCCGGGACCCGCCCTGCTTGCGACACGGAGGTCATCATGGGGGTTTAGTCGGCAAGAGTCCGACACTATTAGGTTTTCCAAAATTCCAATCGTAACGGGAATAGTGGGCGTAAAAGAATACCGCGAGTTAAAGGCTATAAATTTGTAATATATCTTAGCTTATAAATGTACAGCTTCTTAGGAATAGAAAATATATATAACTAGCGCCATATTCGGAGTAATTGTTATGTAGTTTTTCATTGTATTTTCTCCGAGAAAAAAAGTATTTTTTTTAAGGCAACATTCATAATTCGACACCTTCGACACACACCGATAAAAAATACTGAAATACGTGAATTCTATTTAAAATTGCGCTGTGTCTGTGCATGATTTGTTTACCTACTTATGTCCTGAACGTGGAGGAACAGGGACGTACAATTTCTATATTCATATTCGTTCATCACCCAGTCGGAACAATTGAGAACCTAGAAGGCTGAAATTTTTCACAGGGGTTCTTTTATGATGTATACGTGAGATAAGAAAGAAAGTCGCAGGATCAAACACAAGCGCTAGCAGGAGTTGATTTGCCACAACCCTGCTGCTCCCACGGTCAGTTATATGGGGCATGCTCCCGCGTAAGTTCGCCATCCAGTCTGGTCATTCTTGCAACCCTCCAGAACGACCAGAAGCGTTGTTATAAGGAACATTTATGTTTCCTAAAAACATTTAATTTTCTGTGTAGCTCTTATTCCGATTGCACCAGCAACTGAGCCATCCATGCTACTCTTTTTAGGATTCCGGGACCATTACTGAAACTTCGTTATCTGTCCGTCTGTAACAAGGCTTTATCTCATCAACACAGATAGGCAGTTGAAATTTTGATAGGTGATGTTTTTCTGTATCCGCTACAACAACAAATACTTAAAATAAAATTATGATAGATAAGGGGGCTTCCATACAAAAATTGTGATTTTATGAACGTTTTAACCGATGAGGCTGTATCTTATGAAACGTGAAAGTTGGACATTTTCAGACACTTGATAAATGTTTGTTAATATTCACATAATATATTTGTAAATATATATCTTTTATCGTTATAACAACAAATACTGACAAGAATACAATAAAAAATATGGGCTCCCAATAAACCAAAAGTTATTTTGTGTGAATTTTGACCCTGGAACTCTGGACTCGCACTTGGTCAGTTTTTGGTTTTCATGTGGTCAAACTTTTACTTTCGCACGTTGCGTACATACGCTCTGAAAAAGAGTGCCAGTTGGTACACGTCCAGTAGCCGAAATCGAACCCGCGACCTCACGATTGCAAGTCAAGTATCCGACCAACTGGACCACAGAAGGTCGTCAAAATAAATTAAAATTAAAAATGTTTATTTAAAGAAATAAGAACTTTAAACTTTTCTACAACATGGACAAAGATCTCTCTTTATAAAAGTCTCGCCACGCGGACGAAGTCGCGAGCAAAAGCTAGTCTCCATTTAACCCGTGTAAAGAAATAATATACCTAGGTATAATCGTACTGATAAGTATGTAACATTGCGTAGTATTAAACAAGTCTTAGTCTTCTCCCCCTGTCTGTCCCAATGTATTCTTAAGTCTTCAAAAGTACGGAACGGTTTTTGAGATAGTTTTTTTCAAAAGATAATGTTATTTTAAGATAGGTTTATAGGTATGATATATGCATAAAATAGACGGGAAACATTGTTTACAAGGTATATTGGCAAAATCGGGTCTGCTAGTGTATTATAAATGCCAAAGTTTGGTTGGTTGTTTCTCGATGGTTGATGCTCTCTCACGGAAAAGATACTGAACGGTTGCAATCTACACAATATGTTTAAAATAATTAAAAAAATGTATGGTTATATTTAAACCCGAACGTAAAAGGAACTACCTAACTCAATGGGGAATTTTCTTTGTCGTTTTTCAGACAGATATTCGTGCGGAGAACTGTCATTGTCTGACTGTCAAACTTTGTTTGGAAAGTATAAATATAAATAAATATAATAAATATTTTTACAACAACACACATTGCCTTCATCCCATGTTTAGTAGCTAAAGCACTTGTGTTATGGAATTCAGACAACGAGATATATTTACTTATACTTTCATTTAAATATATACTTAAATGAATAAAACGCCCAGACATACCCAACAAGTGCTTAAAAGCTCATCACCTAAGCACCTGTCAGCGGTGGGAATCGAACCCACGACCCTACGGAGCAGAGGCAGACATGCTGACCACTACACCAACGGGCCCGTATAACAGTAATAAGACTTCTCCGCTCAAAAATCTGTCAGAAAAACGTGAAAGAAAATTCCCCATTGCGAATAACGCCGCCGTGGTACGGTCGGCCAAGAAAATGGTCTATCAGTTTTGATGACACTTCCTGTGTCACTAAAACATCAATAAGGTAGAGTTGGTATATTGTGACAAGTGAACAATGAACCTTACTGTTTAATGACATTCATATGAGTTTCATCCTTAGGGTGGTAGAGCAGATTCTTGGCCGACTGTACATCCAGTAGATTTGAAAATTATGAGAGCGTCTGTGGTCCAGTTGGTCGGATACTTGACTTGTAACCGGGAGGTCGCGGGTTCGAGTCCGGCTACTGGACGTGTACCAACGGGACTCTTTTTCAGAGCCTATGTACGCAACGCTCGTACGGTGAAGGACAACATCGTGATGAAACCCGCACATACAAAGGTGTGTGAACCCTATAACGACGATGGGCTCACTCCCTGTCAAGTTGGGTTAAATACGCTCGGTGAACCGTGGGCATTTGCTTATTAAGCAAGTGCCTCTGCCTACCCCGCTTTGGGATTAAAAGGCGTGAAGTGTATTTTTTTTAATATTTATTTAAAATTATTCTTTAAAAACAAAATTAATCCCACCAGTAATGGATCTCCTTTTTTTCTAAACGATCTCCACTGTCATTTAGTTGACGTAGAGCCAATAAGTACAATTGACCTTCAAACTTATTTGCTGACATCACGATAATAACATCACAATAATACTACAATTGATTTATGTATATTAACTTTTAACCTAATTTATTCAGAAACAACGTGCTTTGCCAGTATCCGGACCACAACAGACTAACTTGGGCTCGTTGTAATCTACACTTTAATATTTAGCTCTTGTTACAGGCCCCATATAGGTATATAAAGTGCTGCTTTATTAGATATGAATATTCTGAGGACTGGATCTTCCCATAATGGTGAGCAACTTTTGCACTATAGGGTCAAAATTTCAGCAGCTGATACCCAGTTTTAAACTGACTTAAAAATATCATAAAACACAATTATAATATAAATTCAATACCATATTACTTCCTCAATGATAACTTGTGAAAATACGTGATATTTTTTTCAGAATTACTAACGAAATCATCATCATCCACTGCCCATATTCGTCCACTGCTGGACACAGGCCTCTCCACGCTACTGTGATTAGTTTTCGGCTTCTCGGACCCAGATTCTGACTAGCTAAATATAAAATGTAAATATTATCTGTGTCATTATCGTTGAAGCATTTTAACGATAGAATTTCAGATATTACTAGACATTTAATAAATTCCTAGACAATTATTAATTGAAAAAAATAATGAACAAAATAGAATAGTCAAACAAAATACTGATTATTTGTTAAAAGATATTTGAAATTCTGTCCTTAATGCCATTTCTACCTTATTCGTCTTATAAATTATAAACTAAGTGCCTATTTAGTACTATCCTGCCTATTAGTTCAAGCTAAAATATAAAGTTTAGAACTAGTCCAACAACACAATATCACAGCAACTCAACTACGTATTTTCATACTTTGCAAGTTTGTTTATTCAACACTCCGTTCTCGGCATTCGCTGTAAGGAAACGTATCGAACAGAAATTTACTTCACATATCCTAACTACTTACCTATATTGCCTTCGTACTAAACGACACGGACTCAAGAAAGTACAAGACTGAGATTTAAAAGCAAACTGTGTTGTTTTATTTTTTATTTAGTGTAAATACTTTTTATAATACGATACTGGCCACCTACATAATCTACTATATAAAAATAAGTCGGGTTTTCCTCCCTGACGCTATAACTCCAGAACGCACGAACCGATTTCCACGGTTTTGCATTCGTTATCGGTTCGCAAAGAAATTTCAGGAAAAAAATCAACAGAAAAGCGGGTAAACGAAACGAACCCATCTGGTGGCGAAACCGAGTTCGCCGGGTTTGCTAGTGTTACATAAAAACGTTATAAAATAAAATGTCACTTTTAGAACGAAGCTTGAGCTGTATTCTCTGATCAAACACAACAAGACTTGCAAGCCGCGTACCACCGTCTTTTCCACTAAAATCTATGGAAAATTATATACTTCTGGATCCAAACTGTCACTTTTACTACCAATTTGACAGTTTGAATCCATGAAGCAGTAAGGGACAGAAGATATTGTATCCTACTCTTTCGCTCCTGCATGTTATTCATATCATAATAAAAAAAATACACTTCGCCCCTTTTAATCCTAAAGCGGGGTAGGCAGAGGCACTTGCTCAATAAGCAAATGCCCATGGTTCACCAAGCGTACTTAACCCAACGTGACAAGGTATGAGCCCATCTCCGTTAGAGATTTCACACACCTTGTGGTGTGCGGGTTTCATCACGATGTTGTCCTTCACCGTGCGGGCGTTGCGTTCTGTACATAGGCTCTGAGAAAGAGTCCCATTGGTACACGTCCAGTAGCCGGACTCGAACCCGCGACCCGGTTACAAGTCAAGTATCCGACCAACTGGACTACCGACATTCATTATTATTATTCATAATTATCCTTGTCTCGTTTTATTGTAAACGTCAATTAAGGATTGCAAGTGTAGTTGTTTTTGGTCTGAGGCATTATTTCACAGGGCTTTGTCAAAATCTAAAACGTATACATTCTTGGACGCTCAAAATAAGATAACAAACTTTTTATTGTTACCACATCGACAGGCTTTCATCATCACATTTGGTGCTTAAAGGATTAATAAATTGTAGGAATAAACCTGCTAATATTAGTCTACAAACAGTACCTAATTAAAATATCCGCAACACAAAAAGCAACAGCCTGTATAGTAATTTATATTAATTTCAATTTTACTATCGTAAAAAGCATTATAACAGTAAAGTTTATTATCCTCTACTACGTTGTTCTAACTGAGGCTTGGTGTGGACACAGGGTATTATATGATTTTGTTGCTCAGTGCGGCAGACAAATGCACATCGTTTCAGAAAACACTACACTAAATATGGACCTTATTTACATAGAAAACTACTTACATAAAAGTCCTTATTATCACTGAACTGTGTATCCAAGTATATTCAAGTTGTTAGTTTCAACGTCTAATGCAAAATTATTACACAGAGATCTACATAAATTGCATTTGCCGCGGACGCCGTGACGAAAGCTCTGCTCAGTGTTTTGTCCCAGCGCAGTGTAGTTAAGTAAACAGCACGGCAAGAGAATTATATAATGGAGATCTAAGTAAGCTAAATGAATGTCGCCAAGTACTAGCATGGACTGTTTAATTTAAGGCCGAATTATACGGAGCTGTTTTCACACATCTCACATACAATGTGGAATCTTTGGTCGTGTAAACTTTAATGGTGAGCTATTTTAACGTTTATTGGCAAGTGGATAATTATCGAAAAGAGAATAACTGTAGTTTAAAGAGCGCCTGTACCTCATCGTAGATAGTATGAAAGTACGTTAACATTTTCAGGGACATTTAAGTTTTTGCACCTAATAACAACACTTCGATAACCGCGCTGTGCCCCAAAAGGGTTAACGTAATACCTAATTGTAAATGTGACTTGTGACTGTGTGCTTTTCGGTTGGAAGCGATTATTGACTAACTACTTAATCAGCCATAGCGATCGAGGTGGGTTACAGTGTTTTGGGTCTCCAGTACAACGGTCCAGGATTCTATTCTCGCCTACAACATGATTATTTGGTATGGATGAAAATATGGATGGAATGGACCCTCCGCGATTTCAATCGCGTAGCTGAGCATCGCAAATTTTAAGCGTCTAACTTGAGCGGTTTACATTTTTCATACAAAAGTATATTCCCGTTAATTCCGGTTCCCGTGGGAATTTCTAGAATTCCTTTCTTAGTGCACCCATACGGTACGGCTAAGCTATGTCCATTCCAAATTTCAAGTGCCTAAGTTTAGCCGTTTGGGCTGTGCGTTGATGTGCTAGTCAGTCAGCTTTTCCTTTTACGTATATATTTAGATAATTACATATTTGGATAACACGCCTGATCACCTGATGGCGAATATGCTGATAAACATATATATATGTATATAAATATATATATAGTAAAAAGTAAACTCGTGTATAGAGAGAAAACTTAATTTGGGTAAGGTAACATACATATCGAGTCAAGACTAATGAAGGCACAAGCAGCATTCGCTCAACTTCGCCGGGTCTGGAAGTCAAAACTCTCTCTCTTCGAGTCCGTTCTGCTGTGAATAAGTCACTCAAAGCCATTCTAAGAATTTCCTGGCGAAACACGATTACGAATACGGTCTAAATACCGCCATAAAGCAATTGGCGGCAATAGCGCTTTGAACAAGTGGAAATGAAGTGCGGTGCACACGTCCCAGTGGTGCTTCTCCTCCTTCTGGACTCCGAGCTCAAGGTGGGCATGGACTAGAGTGCGGCAAAGACGGCAGTGTTGAACAGTGGAACGGACGGGCATACAGAGATATATACAAGGCCCTATGTACCCCCCCCCCCTCCTCCCGGATATGCCAATACTTTAAGTAATATTAACCCATTGGCGGACAGTAAAAAACACGATAGATTTTTTATTGTTATGACGGCTATAGCCGTTCACTGACCGGGAAAAGGGTTAATCTTAATCGTACATACAGTAAACGAAAAGTAATAATCATCGTCATCATTATCATCAACCCATACTTGTCCATTGCTGGACATAGGCCTCTCCAATTGTACGCCACTGTGATCTATGTCGGCTTCTTACCTACATTCCATTTGCCGAAACGTGGTATCCCCTCGAGAACTCGTTTGCCGAGAGTGAGAGAGAGAGAGAACGGTCATAGGTTCTACTGCTAATATGCCCGTGCAACTTCAGCTCGCTAGACCGACGATAAATTTAGTTCTCTGTCGGATCACATCGTTCTTGATTCATCCTTCAGAGAAAATCCTAGCATAGCCCTTTCAGCCGTGCTGTCAGTGTTCGTCTCAGCTCCATATGTAATTACAGGCAGGACACACTGATTGAAAACATTTGTCTTCAGGCACTGTGGGATCGATGATGCTAAGACTTGACGTAACTTCCCAAATGCAGCCCAACCCAGGGGAATTCTGTTTACCTCGTCCTCGTAGTTGTTTCTAATTCCAATCAAAAGTATTATCGTTTAAGTATTTCCAATGCTAGAAGCGGTAGAAGACCCTTCGTTTCATTACCAACATTAATTTGATAGGTAACGTAAAAGTTTCATTGAACCCATTCAAGCAACACAATAGAACTGAGCTCATCGCACGTTTGTTTTGTTAGTCTGCGGAAAGACAAAAATACTTATGTAACCATATATTGTTTACGTTTCTTTGTGCCTCACTACTGGGCAAAGGCTTTTACCAATATCCTCAACTCATACAAAATTGCTTCATGTCACACCACTCTTTAATGTCAGTCCAGGTTATGTCATCTCATCATCCTTAATATTAGCTACGGCGCCAATATTTTTATCTACTCACACAAAACAAAGCGGTAACGACCTCGCAATAAAAACTATAATACTGTCTCCTGTTTCTTGTCAGTGTCAGTGTGTTCATTGTATAAAAATAAAAACGTTGGTATAAAAACACTTGTTTACATCTTAACTCAATCTCCACATGACGCTATGATGAAAATTCTGTATATTCTACTAGGTATAATGAAAATTGCATCCAGAAAAAGAAGATTTTATAAAATAGAAAGCGTACTTGTCTGCTAGTCGCAATGCGTCTAAAATGCGGTATACTGAACAAAATACATTTGCAACGGATTTAGTATGCACCCGACGTAGCAACTGCGATTTTTTTTAACCGATAATGACTAACGGGAACTAGCGAACCGAACTAGCGGGCCGGGAGTATCCTCGTGGGTAAGTTACGTCAAAAGTTGCGGCACCCATCTACAATCCTATGTAAGGAGGTCCCGTGCGTGACCAAGCGCCGCTACTCGATCCCAGATAACCCTTATCAATCAACTTCCTTTCGATACTCCCCAACTCTGACTGTACGTGATAGCGAGAAGAATTTAAACGAGCATTATTGCTAAGGGAAACAGGTCAGCCGAAACGATTATCTATGTCAATCTCGTAGAGTTTACGGTTTATATTTACAGTTCATTTATTTGCACGCCGCCGGCACTCCATAACAAGGAACTGCTTCAATTTTCACTGAATTTGAATATCTGCTATCATTAATTACTCGTTGTTTTCAAATTCGAAATCATAGTGTTCCGTTTCGCTGAACTGCGAACAACGGGCTTGTTCCGACAATACTGAAATTTCGCGAGATATTGTTGTTGAACCGCCCGCTCGAGAGAGACATTTACCTGTCTACGCTTATTGTAGTCCATCCAAAAGCTATTCAGGAACTTAAAGTGGAACAAAAGAGGCGTCTTTTGTGTTTCCACGAAAGTAAACAATAGGATTACGCGCTAAAGTAATAAACACTATGTCTCCGTCTAGAATCTTGTAACTCCATTGAAGGCGGCTTTTTGTTGAAAAATACCGTAAAGATAGTAAATTTCCAACGTTATCGTCGATAGCTTAGTGGACTATAGCTGCATCGAGGAATAATTTAGAATAATATGATGCAACTAAATTGTATACTGTGCCGATGTCGCTCGCTCCGGTATTTTGCACGGAAAATGTTTTCAGAAACTGGTGAATTTCAGCCGGGTTTTGAACCTAGCATTAAAACAAAACTCGTTGAAATATATGCGCGAAAATCTGGGTCAATTTTCATATTCATGTTTGAGATACTCTTCAACAATGAACGAGGCCTAGGTAACTCAAACAAAACTAGGAAGAAGGAAACATTCACGCGCTTTTTATTTGATTATGTCTGGAAATTAAGTGGTGCTTGCGTGTGTTGTTAACTCTGTGGTCAGAAGTGGAGAAGTCATCCTTATATCCATATAGACGTTATACACATTGCATGCATCCCGAAAATAGGGACGCTAGATCTACATTAACACGCCACTTCACAAAACAAATTAAGTGGTGCTTGTTATCATTTTGCTCCTATTTGACATTTTAAAATATTATTTTCTTACAAAATAACCTTTATAAACTAACCTTATGCATGATGGGATCGTCAGCGGTAAATTTGAATATTACTTTTTGTATCACAATTTTCTCGTTACTTTTGTGACTGCCAACCGTACAAGTCGTGGAAAAACAATTTAGTACGCTTCAATTAATTAAATTCTTAAATTGTGCACGACAAGAATGAAATGAACTATGCGATTTAAAATAAAAATATAGCAATTGCCGTGTGAAAGGTATTCACAATGAAGGTATTGGTCAATCACTTGTCATTTTTCAATAGGGCTATTGTGTGTGTAAAGTCAAAAAATGTTTGCAAGGGTAGATTAATCACTTTAAAGAATAAAACATGTTGTCCTACTAGTCGCCCCTATGATTTTTTAATTTTCTCCTTCGATTTTATAGTATATCCTGATTTCCATATCTTGGGACCACCTTTAAAATATCTTCTTTCCAACAAAAAACAATCATCAGAGTCGGTTCATAAACAACGAAGTTTTACGTGAATAAACTTAAAATACATACTATGTATCCTTTTTTAAGGTGAATTGAGTAACCTCCTTTTTTGAAATCGCTAAAAAAGTAATACCGGATGAACCGATATTCTGAAACGTGAACCAAGTACTACTCAGGTAAGTTCTTGATTCTAATTTTAAGTTTTAGCATATATAGGCATAGCCATGATTTTCTTTCAGAAAATGAAGCCTATCTCATACCACAATGAGAGTCAAGATGGTACACCACCATTTTATTAAGAACTAGCTGTCCTCGGCAAACATTTGTTCTGCCATAGGAAGTCGCCTTTACACCGCGTGAATTGGAAGAAATACACATTTTAAGCCTTCCCTGGACTTCCACGAATAATTCAAGACTAAAATGACTAACTGTACGAAGTACATTGAACCCGACTAGGCCTAGTCAGCAGTTAGCGCGCTAGCCGAGTTTTCTTATATCTGCATATTGAGTGGGCGGTCAGTTCGCGTTTTACCATCAACCCGCGTTAACTCATTTAGACCATTAATGCATGTTTTCCTTCGTACACTAACAAAATAACAAAAAAGTCACAAAGTTTTTTTGTCTTGTATTCATATTATTACTTTTAAAATTATTTAATTGATTATGGTTTTATATAAGATACGTATTTTTTTTTCTTATGACTGTATTTGGGACTTGTATAGAAATAATATATTGCAACTTGTTTTGTTTGAAACTAACTTATAACTTAGTTGCGTCTGTGGTCCAGTTGGTCGGATACTTGACTTGTAACCGAGAGGTCGCGGGTTCGAGTCCGGCTACTGAACGTGTAAAAATGGGACTCTTTTTCAGAGCCTATGTACGCCACGCAACGCTCGTATGGTGAAGGACAAAATCGTGATGAAACCAGCACACCACAAGGTGTGTGAACCCTATGACGGCGATTGGCTCACCCTCTATCACGTTAAGTTAAATACGCTTGGTGAACCGTGTGCATTTGCTTAGCAAGTGCCTCTGCCTACCGCGGATTAAAAGGCGTGAATTGTATGTATGTAACTTATAACTAAATTTTGATACACCCGCCTACTTGACTTTCACTTATAATACCGTAGTTACAAAATTTATTTTAGTTTCTGCATCTAGGGCGACGGTCGCGCGTTCGATTCCCGCCGCCGACATAATGCTTTAATGTGTTGAGGCATTAATTGTGTGTGTATCTGCATGACTAATCTATCTATGTGTATTTTTTTTATATATTTATGTTTGTTGGTTAGTATGTTAGTCTCTTGCCTAGCCAGTACAGCAAAGGGTGTAAATATGTCCTGGGATATTTTGTAATGGGATATTAATTTCAGCATAAAATATAGCCTATGTTACTCAGGTATAATGTAACATTCTAATGGCGAATTATCATATAAAGAAATATCGATAACCGTTCAGTAGTTTTAAAATTTATTCGATACATATATCCATACAAAAATACGTTACTTTCCTATTTATAGTATTAGTAAAGATTTGATAGTAAAATTCTAATTTATGGACGTCAAAATGTTGATATGATGAAGTCTAGCCTGAAAACAATAAATAAAACTGTGTTACGAAGCGTAATATTAATAAATAAAATCAAACAGATAGAGACTATTTTCCTGTGTACTTTACTCCATCAAGGGATTTCATCGGACGTTAACGAATGAATTCTGTGCGATTATCACGAAGATTGATTGTTCAATAATCTATGACTAGACAATATTCTTGTTCGCGATTAAACGTGGGATAGTAAGGGCTATCCCACTCATATTATAAACGTAAAAGTTTGGATGAATGTTAATTGAATGTGCCTCTAGAATATAAAAATAAAATACACTTCGCGCCTTTTAATCCCAAAGCGGGGTAATCTGAAGCACTTGCTAAGCAAATACCCACGATTCACCACCGTACTTAACTCGACGTGACAGGGGGTGATCACATTGCCGTTATAGGGTTCACATACCTTGTGGTGTGCTGGTTTGATCACGATGTTGTCCTTCACCATACAAGCGTTGCGTTGCGTACATAGGCTCTGAAACAGAACCAGTCCCATTGGTTCACGTCCAGTAGCCAAACTCAAACCTGCGACCTTCCGATTGCAAGTCGAGTATCTGACCAACTGGACCACAGACGCTTTTTTCTCTCGCCTCTACCATATGTATACGTTATGTCCTTTAGGGAACACATCACTAACATTTGTAAAAAAACGAATTCAACAGATTGGTATTCATACTGCGGAGGTCAGCACTTCACTAAAACTACATCAATAAAAACTCGATAGTAACGCGATAGTATGGAGCCTAAAAGATGCAAAATACAAGATGATGCTAGAGCAAATGCAGAACAATTTCACAGGATTCCTCTACCTCAAGTTATATTGGGTTTACCCATTTTACCCGCTCATGTAAAAAAAAAAGTACACTTCACGCCTTTTAATCCCAAAGCGGGGTAGGCGGACGCATTTGCTTAGTAAGCAAATGCCCACGGTTCACCAAGCGTATTTAACCCAACGTGACAGGGGGTGAGCCCATCGCCGTTATAGGGTTCACACACCTTGTGGTGTGCGGGTTTCATCACGATATTGTCCTTCACCGTAAGAGAGTACGAGCGTTGCGTTGCGTACATAGGCTCTGAAAAAGAGTCCCATTGGTACACGTCCAGTAGACGGACTCGAACCCGCGACCTCCCGGTTACAAGTCAAGTATCCGACCAACTGGACCACAGACGCTCTATCCGACACTTTTGTGCTGAGCATGGTGGGATACAATAAATACCTACCTACCTAATAACAAGTGTGCTCCATCGTAGACCACATCGCTCCGCTTAACATCGGGCATGGTGGTGGTCAAACGCTTGTTCACAGAGCAAAAAAAGGAAAAACAAATGTGTAATCCCTAAAGTTTAAAACGGGTATTACGGCGCGAAAATTAACAAATTATAAGCATCCAGCTGACCTTCGTTGTTTGTCCGTTGTTTCGACGTGTTGTGCCGAGGTCACCGACTGACTAATACATTGTCACTGTGCGTTTCTTTAAAAAATAATAATAATAAGTTTATTGTCACCAAAAGTATATACATTTATAGATCGGTTAGAAGAACAACACATTAGTATGTGTACTTACATTGCAGTGATATTATGGTTAAATTTTAAAAATTGTATTTATGTGTATTTGAACATTTGACATCCTGGCATCCTAGATAGGTTAAAAGACAACCTGTGTTAAGGACTACTAGGTCCAAAAACAATTATCTACAATTCAATAGAGAATGGAAAAGTGGAGCTGTGAGCCTACAATGGCGGTGAAAGCTAACCATTAAGTTAGACTTCTTGATGTATAGTACACTTCGAAAAAGCGGCTCTCTGTTGAATTGTTTATCTATTTTAAAAAAACTTTCCCAAAATTCCCACGGGCACGGGATAACAAGCCTGTTACGCATCGCAATCGTTACACAAGTCCCAGCTAACTTGTAAACGCGTCTTATAACAACACTCACGTCACAAGTTTATATTTTACACCTATATATATGTTAATGAAGAGATCGCAAAGAATACGTTATCTGTATTACGGCGAACAAAAAAATTAGATTACCGAAACGTAGGTAGAAACCTACATACACTAATCGAATGTTTCATCAGCACACTTTGATGTGTGCGATACATCAGAGCGCGTATTCCAAACACACATTATAACATATCAATCACGTGTTGGGAATGGTTATACATATAAATTTATTTCGGCGAGTTTACATACACTTTTAAGAGCAATTGCTGAGCACAGGGCGGGGTCAACGGGAAAAACTATGGTATTGTATGGTCCAGAGGTAAGGAGAACTATGGGGCAATAGAAACAAGCAAGGAAACAGCCACGACATATTTTTTTTTTTGCTGTAAGCATAAAAGTTACATTGAAATCTCAGTAAATTAAAGGACTTAGCTTACTTTAATTGTTTCTCTTACCCTACCCTGTAAATAAATCACAATAAAGCAAAGTTAAATTATAACTGTACTTTTTTTTCAAGTCTATTTTATGGACAATATTATATGTTACCCAGACAACTCATAGATTGCAAGATATTCTGATGTGTCACGTGTTTTGTACACGCGTGATTATGTGAGACCCAGAATTTTTGCTATTGATTGCAGCACGTGAGGCGTGTATCAGATTGCGATAAATACTACAAGCAATTTCATATTGTGCGAAGTGAATGTAAAGAATGGTAAGTAGTCTCGTTGACGGGTATTTTGGCCCGTGTTCGGAAGTGTTTCGGTTCGATACACACACGTTCTTAATTCGTAATTGGGTGGACAGAACCTCTGGAGAAATGCTTGGAACTCCATCGAAGAGTAGTCCCATAAAAAAATCCTTTGAAATATCTCTCAGGTGGTATTTTATACCGTATATTGGAAGCAACACAGCTAGTATTATTTCTTTATAAACTTTTATTTAAATTGCAAATATAAACTCAGATAAACTCAACCGATTGAGCTGAAATTTTGTATAAATGTTCAGTTCGGATGAAACGACATTATCTTTGAAACTTTTTTCAAAATGGAACATGATGGCATTTGGAAGATGACGGACTAATTATTTTTAATGCACCTCTAGTCTACAATACGCACATCTAATGTTCTAATGGCTTGCTAGATGTAACGCGAATATTAAAAAGTGGCGTCGCGGTAAATTCTAGATGGACTTTTTAACGCAAATTCTTTATCTTGTGTTAAATATCAGTTCATGTCACAGGACACTGTGGCATCATGCTGAGCCGGAAGCTCATTTTCGTGAACAACTGCAGCATGCATCACTGTGTTAACTTGTTTCTTTTAAATTTATTTTATTGCTAATTATTATGTGTGTGTTTATGTTTATGGAAATAAATTTATGTCTATGTCTAAATTTTTGAAAAGCATTTTTTTACTTTTCATTATTTGCAACTATGGGTTCACTCCCTATCACACTACGGTTAGTGAAACGAAGGCATTTGCTTAGCTAATGCCTACTCTGTGTGCGTGAGGATTGAGGGCTACTTTATTCAATCTTTTAGAATTTTTCTGGAGATTCTGCAGAAAATCTTGAAAGAAATGTGAAACTAAGAATTAGATTTTGTCAAAGTCAGGTAAAGAAGTTATAAGCGGTTAATTCGGGCTCTCAATCCTCTATGTGTGGATTGAGGATCCACTGTATCTTAGTAACTAAGCTTGAAAAGGCTATTTATGGTAAGGTATTTTGATACCTCGAGGTAGAAAGGTCATATATCTAGGTCTATCGATTGATAGAGCGGAAAATTCTGCATAAGCCAGCATTCATAACTCAATTTGACCAAAAGTGGCTTTTACGACCTTTCTACCCCGAAGTATCGATTTATGTTAATATGTAAGTAGGTGTCAAAAAATGTGAAAATAAAAACAAACGAAAGAAAGTTTTTAAACACTAGTAAATTGTCATCCAAAATTGGCCCTCAACCCTCCACGTTCATAAAACTTTTGAGCAAACATTAACTAAACTGTTATACTTACAGTTTTTGCAATACTTTCAATTTTGTAGAAATTTTGGATTTCCTGCACTTCGTTTTTCAGAAAACCCCATGAAAACGTTTCTGGCTCTCAATCCTACCATAACGTATATCACATTTTTCTTTCACATTTATTGGATACTTATTTTCTCTTGTATGTTCCACAACCAATGGAAGACTGAGGGCCCGGAGCTTTTTCATGGGGTTTTCAGAAAAACTACCTAAGGTACGAGGAAATTCGAAATGTGCTTACCCTGTTTTGGAGTTGAATTGTTTATTGTACGTGAATTATGTTTCATTTTACTCTATTCATAGCTCTATTCTTCAGAGTCTATGAACAATACGCTGCGCAAAGATCTTACGGTAAAGAAAGGCATATATTGGTGGAGAATTTTAGGTTTGTGATGTTTCCTAAGCTACTTATTGACTAACAATTGGGGCTGATATGAACAAATTGTAACAATACTGATGTTAAGCGATAAAAATCGATCAATAGTGATTGGCTACATATACTATCCTTCCTACTAGTATTATTAATGAAAAAGTAACTTGCTGGAATATGTGTTAGCTGCGCAGCACAGTCTTCAAGTCACGGACGAACAGGTACCTAACAAACAAGTCCATCGTAAACCACATGAGGCAAGATGTGGTCAAACGCTTGTTTGTAAATTATAAAAAAGTGCTGAATTGTAAGCTATGAATGTAAATATTTGTAACTTCTTAAAAATTGTTTACCTTCTTAAAGTTTCTTTCGGAACAGCTACTTGACGAATGCTGATAAAACTTGCTGGGGACATAGATTATAACCTAGGCTATATTTTCAGAACACAATAAATAGAATAAATAGTTAACTTTTTTGATACACAAATGTCAAACTGAAACTACGAATTGAATTCGGTAAATGTAAACATCACAATCACTAACTGAATTCTGACGTTTCGGCATTTAATTGACACAACATTCATCAAACACTTTTTTTTATTTGTTTTCACTGTATTTATAGAAAAAACAAATAACTATCCATATTTCCGAACCATGAAGTATGTTTCGTACTAATGATTTTTACACGTTAGTATAATTCAATTATGAAATCACGTTCGTTTCATCGATCAAATAGTGTAAACATATAATAGGTATTTTCATTACGTCAAGTATGGAATCTGTAGAATATTTTGCACAATTATTCCCCGCCAGAATGAATGATTGTTTTTTTTTAATATTTGCAAAATATACCGATGTTTAAAGCATTCATTAATTAAATTCAACCAACTACTACACTACCGCAAAAAAATGTATTATCTATACGGTGTACTAACCTGTATTCTGTGACCTGAGGTACCGTACGTATACCTTGGGCAGATATTGCAGTTGGGTAGAGACAACTTCGAGGACGAGGTAAACAGAAGAATTCAGCTGGGTTGGGCAGCATTTGGGAAGTTACGTCGAGTCTTAACATCAGCGATCCCACAGTGCCTGAAGACGAAGGTCTTCAATTAGTGTGTCCTACCTGTAATGACATACGGAGCTGAGACGTGGACACTGACGGCACGGCTGGCCCACAAGCTCAAAGTCGCACAGCGTGCTATGGAAAGGGCTATGCACGGCGTTTCTCTGAAGGATCGAATCAGAAATGAAGTGATCCGACAGAGAACCAAAGTCATCGACATAGCTCATCGTTTTAGCAAGCTGAAGTGACAGTGGGCCGGCCATATTTGCCGCAGAACCGATGACCGTTGGGGAAAACGAGTTCTCGAGTGGAGACCGCGTCTCGGCAAACGGAGTGTAGGACCCCCTCAGGCAAGGTGGACTGATGATATACGCAAGATGGCTGGCAGAAGCTGGATGCGAGAAGCCGAAAACAGATCACAGTGGCGTGCAATTGGAGAAGCTTATGTCCAGCAGTGGACAAGTATGGGCTGATGATGATGAGGTACCGTATAGATACAAAAATATTAATTAGTACATTCAAGTCATGGTTGAGTCACCTTTTTTATCGTGAGCAAATCCGTTATGAATACTCTGGCGAGGACGAGGGTTATGTCAGACTCACACACGCTATAATCAGCCATTTAGTGAGTTGGCGCCATTGGAGGCGCTGTAAATGCAATCTCTCCAGTTCGCGTGAAGTCACTGAGCAAAGTATACAGATGCTTCAGACGGCTTATATAATGCAATACACTTTATTGCTGTGTTTCCTGGAACAGCCTGAGCTACATCCAATGGGGAACAGGTACCTAATATGCATATTTCCTTTGTACACCAAACCGCAGTCTCAAAAGCGCGTCTATTTACAATAAAAAAGCAATGAATTATTAATATTAAAAAAAATCCACTAATTTTACCTTGTAATAAATATGTAGAATATGAGAGCGTCTGTGGTCCAGTTGGTCGGATGCTTGACTTATAACTGCGAGTTCGAGTGCTGGACGTGTACCAATGGGACTCGTTTTCAGAGCCTATGTACGCAACGCAACGCTTGTACGGTGAAGGACAACATCGTGATGAAACCCGCACACCACAAGGTGTGTGAACCCTATAACGGCGATGGGATCACCCAACCGTATCTTTAGCAAGTGTCTCTGCCTATCCCGCTTTGGGATTTAAAGGCGTGAATTGTGTATATCTCTTTTTTATTTTATTAAAATTATTAAAATAAAAAAGAGAAATGAACAGCTGATACAGCAACATAATATAAGGCATATACATAAATAATAAACTAACCCTCCCGTGATAATATCGGGATAAAAATTTGTAACCTTTGTATTATTCGGCCTATGAAATAATCCGTTCAGTAGTTTTCGCGTAAAAGAGTAACAACGTCCAAACAAACATTTTCATTTATAATACTAGTAGTCTGTTAATCACTAAAACACTGAATAACCCTTTTCGCACCCCGAATATACCTCAAGTCACGTTTTATTAAGTACGAAAAGCGTGACAAAACAAACATGCCGCATAGTTTTAAAACTGTGTTCCATTAAACTGATGATATTTTCCAAACTTGGTCACAGCTAAATGGTATTGACCCGCCGCGCCTGCAGACTCATTTAGAACCAAAAGCTGCCTTTTCAATATTTCGTTCATAGAAAAATTTTCCGATACCAAAATAAAAACAAAACTTTCAAATAATTGCGCATAAAACAGTTCTTCCATCACATCTAAGATAAGGGTGTGTTTTTGGAATATCAGGTGATTAATTTGTAAAAAAAAATATATCGAAATAACCTTTTATATTATTGTATATATCGTAATTGCAAATGTTAGTTGTAAATTTTTTCAAAACTTTCCGTAGTTTAATGTACTTTATAAAACTACAAGAGTTTATACCCGCTAACTCCCGTACCCGTGGGAATTTTCCAATATCCTGCTATAACTAAATTTTATGTTTACTAAGGTACCTGTATCCCAAATTTCAAGCATCTCACTTGAGCGGTTTCGATATTTCATACAAAAGGATTTCCGTGTTAAATCCTGTTCCCGTGGAAATTTCGAAAATCCCTTTATTAGTGCACCCCTGTAGGTACCTAAGCTACGTCCGTGCGTAAGTGCGTACGTTTACCCGCCTGGGCTGTGCGTTGATATTTCAATCAGTCAGTGAGCTTTTCCTTTTAAATATTTATACCCCCCTTACCAATAAACGCATTGTTACTTATAGAACGGTTATTACAGGTCTACTTGAACTGGTTATTCCGTATTTGACAACATCTGACTAGTTAAGTTGAGCTTTGTGTAACTAGGAAATAGCAATTCCGCCATTATTAGTAAAACCCATAAGATTATACAACATACTATATTAGTGTAGTAATATTAGTGTAGTAAAATTATTGAAAGATTCTTTACTAAATTATAAACGGTTACCAATACATCATTCAGAAAACAGTTTAAAAAACAACCATAACAACTCACGCGATCTATTCATGTAGTAGCAAACATAATTATAATACGTTCTGCCTGTTAAGATAACCTAATAACGTCAAAATAATTCAGTTTCTTTTCATGACAAAATCCTATTTCCTTAAGTAAAGTAAGATCCGAAAGCGTAACGGATTCTAATGCTTACGGAGCATGCATACTTGAGCTCGGTTTCCTTCACTCTCCTTTATTTTGGATTCATGTATGTTGGTATTCACTGATTGAAAGAAAATGTTGGTTAGCAGCTAAAATATAACGTAATTAGCCATGTACCTCAAATTTTAAGTGGTACTTTTTTCTGCCTTTTCGTATAGGATTAAGCATCATTTTCAAATGTTACTATGAGAACCCCTACATGAAAGTGAATATTTGTCGAGTTATTGAATTTCAAACTTAATTTTTCGACATACAGTGCATAATGGCTCTAAGATGTACCTAATATCTTGTACCTACAAGAAATAAATGATATCAATTAAGATTGGCGTTTGATTGTCAAACAGTTTGTGTTTCAAGTTTGTAGGTAGGTATTTGTGAAAATAATAATGCTTCAATGAAATCCATCTCTGGCTCTCTGCAAGTCTTCCGCACGGTTTGTTTTTATGTACAGAGACGAGACAGAGACGTTATAGTCGTTATTTACTTGATTGACGGAAGATTTGACGTATAGTTGTATTGATTTGATAATATTTTCACATTTGGTGGCGATAATAGTTTTTTAAGCCATAACCACTGTATGTAGAAAAATTAAGTTTGAAATTCAATAACTCGACAAATATTCACTTTCATGTAGGGGTTCTCATAGTAACATTTGAAAATGATGCTTAATCCTATACGAAAAGGCAGAAAAAAGTACCACTTAAGATTTGAGGTACATGGCTTAATTAGAAGACCAAATCAGTAATTTTGTGGCTAAGTCAGTATTTTAGTTAGGTTAGGTTAGACTTTTTTGATGCACGTTTAAATACTATCTAAAAAAATATACGAGCGCCTCTAATCATGAATCTTATAAAAAACAGACTAGGTACTTGTAGAAGTGTCGCAAAGCATGCCCGATCCCCAGGTACACTGCGACAAGGATCTTTGGCGCACTCCCAAAATATTTGGCACCTAATTTAAGCCTCTCTCGGGTCTTGGCCCCATACTATGTGCGCCTAACTCAGACCAAAAACAACTAGACTTGCAATCCGAAACTGACGTTTATAATAAAACGAGATAACGATAATATGATAAACATGCAGGTGTGTCCAATGTTGTCACTGCGCGCTCGCGCATAGATCTGTTCACTATGTTTGTAAGAGTTCTCAATAGATGGCGCTGGGTGTCCTCCTGGATGGCGCTATCGTTTGATCAATGTGATAAGTTATATACTGTGAACAATTGTTAATTTTTAAGTTTTAACCGCGACCAATAAATTCACACCTGTTTCGATTACTTGTGTTTTTGTTCATACCAAGTATCAACAGTTTGCCCTCAGGGCAGGTTGAGCACATCGTTGTTCACAGGTGTGAAAGAGCAAGAGATATTTATCTTCTGTCCCTTATGTCGTAGCAGGGTATTGCATGTACTTCTGGATGCAAACTGTCACTTTTACTACCAAAAATAACAGTTTGGATACAGAAGTACATCCAACTTCCGTACATGTTGCTACGAAAAAGAAAGACTGAGGGTGGTACGGCTTGCAAGTTTAGTTTTGTGTAGTTTGAGGCGCCTAAAGTAATTTTGTTTACCCTGTGCGACAATGACAGTGATAGCGATATACCACTCGTCTAGCGCTGTCCCGTTCACACAGCGAGAACAATATTACTATAATACTTCATGGTACGGGACCTTGGTTTGATGGATAAAGCTTCATATTATCTCAATAATAACATATGAAAAGCACCTCTAAAAGAGTCCAAAAAGGGAGAGTACAAGAAAAAATAATAAAATAACAGCCAAAAGTGCAAAATTGTTTTGTTGACTGTATATTCATAGATATGAAACAACCGCATTCGTCTCCGCCTACGCTATATGTGTCTATTATCAACATTTATTACCTTACCTACCTATTTGTAATGAAAAAAAAAATTATTGTTCTTTTTTATTTTGATCTCCTGTTATCTAAATATACCTCAATACCAAATATAATTTGGTTAATTTTATTACCTACTGCGTAATTAAAATAAGAAGGTACTATTCGCCTTTATCAATGTGTGGTGAAGTAATGTGTTTCTTTGTGATGTTTTATGTCATTAGATTAGTTAGATAAAATATATTACTAGTTCGGTAAGCTATAATTTAGTTAGCATAACATTCTGGGACCATTTTAGTACAATAAATGATTGTTCAATTTTATTAAATGTTGTTTTTGTTTATTTTTTAAATCTTACCTAGGCCTAGATAATTGTAATATCTATTCCAACTCTTTAAATCTGACCTTTTAAATTACTTTGAAACTGGATAAGATGAATTAATAAAAAATAACGATTGAGGGGCATTATTCTGCAAATATTTCTACAAATATTTCCTTAAAACCCTCTGTACTTACTTGATTTTATAGTCTGGTCGGCGCCCCGCCCTTTTGGGGAATATCCTATTCTGGCTAATAGTTGCTGATCCCTCTTCTGTAATTGTGAGTCATTGGATTACCTACCTACAAAATGAAAATTTATCTGAAAAAAACTACCCATTTTTCATTCATCACACATTAATAGGGATAAGTGGACTTAGCCTACCCCTGCCACTGTTTCTCCTGTTAGAGCCAGGATCTACAGCGGCATCCAGAACACAAGTAGAACTCAACTATTGTCCACTGACTAAGGTTTAGGATCTAGCCTTCTGTCTACTGTCTAGGATCATTCGAATGGTGGTATTGAGTCATAGGAATGGAAAAGAAGTAGGTAGGAAAGTCGTTAGTCACGGTTTTAATAAATAACAAAATAAATACTTAACACTTTCCCGGACAGTAAACGCCTGTAGGCGTCATAACAATAAAACATCTATTGTGTCTATTTTACTGTCCGTCAATGAATGAATGAATGAACACTTTATTGCACACTAAGATATTACACTGATGAGACAATGGTAAGGTTACAAAAGGCGACCTTATCGCTGAAAGCGATTTCTTCCAGGCTACCTGTTTTGCTGACATGAAAGGTTAATAGAAATTTAATGGCAGGTTCATACCTCAGGTCAGGTAAACAAAAACCACATAACATAATATAATTAATCATTAAAAAAAATAACAATGTGTTAAGTACATACAAATATAATACTTCTTCTAAGTAGGAAGACCTACCTACATAATATTACAAAGATATCTCAAACAGCCGACATTCTACCTTGATTGAAGTCAGGGTCAAGTCGGTCGATAGTAGAGACCGGAATAGGTATTAAATACAGTCAGATTCAAATCAAAAGGGAAATGAGGGAATTTTTGAACCTAGGCACCTCGCACAATAGTAGGGTAGGTGAAACCTATAAGCCCCCACCATCCTACCATAAACAGTGGACATTTGATAAGAAGTAGGTATTTCTGTGTACCACGCTTTGGGATTTGGGAAAGTTGTGCGTAGTTATCTAGGCACCTTACCTACCTGTTTAATATGTCTGACTGTAGGTTAGGTAGGACATGTAGGTATGTGGCGGCTACCTTATCTAAAGTTGCCGTAGGTAGGTTCACTTACCTACGTATTAGATATAGTATACCTACCTACTACTTGCAGTATGTTCCACGAAACGTACCCAATATCGTCGTCGTAGCCTAAAATTAAATAAAAAAAAATTTGTAATTTGATAGACTAGGTAGGTACCTACCTGTTGACTATGATAGATAGATAGGTAAGTAACAGTCTATAATTGTTAGGTATATCTATCTGTTCTATCTTCTAAGGAAGGAACCAAATACCTACCTATAGGTATGTAAATATTGAGGTAAACATCAATAAACTTTAGAGCAGGTACCTACGATTTCTCATACCTACAATAGGTACCTAGGTAAGTAAGTAGGTAGTTAGGTTCAAAAACGTTTATTGCGTTCTAATCTGACCGAATTCTCCTATAGTAAAATTCATGTGCGCTGCATTTTGCAAATTAGGTACCTACCTACCAAATACCGATATACGGTGGTAAAAGAGCAGGCAAAAGAAAGCGTACAAAATGTTATCTCCAGAGGCAAAAAATTTTCCATTTTCTGGAGATAATTTTTTTTTTCATTTCCCCAAATTCTCGCCATAGTAAAGTTGTTCATATTGACGAGCCCAACAAGTCCTTTTACCTATCCTATTAAAAGAGTGAGATAAATCCTACAAAATTACAAACGCTGTTAAAGTTTTTACCTACTAAAGCGTTATATCCTTACTTAATAAAAGCTAGTACATACTTCAACTGTACCTACTCAAATACTTACCAGCGAGCGTATGTATGCGCCTATAACACATTATGACCGCTGCTGCATCGATGACAGAGTTTGTGTGATGTGTTGTAGTGTAGACATGTAGGTAGCCATTTACAAACAGAAACGTACCTTAAAAGGTCTAAAGGTCGCAGTAGCTAGCCCAGATACAATACGAATGAAATTAACTGTAGGTAGGTACCCACCTAGTTACCTTATGTTATTATAGAGTTGTTTTGACGAAACAGGGACTTGATATCGGTAGAAGAATAAGGGTATTATACCGGTTAGGCCTTTTTATACCGAAATTCGTAGCCGGACATTTTATACCGTTATTCGTATTCGCGTTGTGCCTCGCGCTACCGGTATGTAACCGTACCGATATTTTAGAAAACCCTTATTTTGCGGTTATCCGGTCCCTGGTTATAATATTATAAAGAGGAAAGAATTTCATGGATGGATGTTTGTAACGAATAAAAGCTACTTGACGAAGGAACGAAAAAAAATGCGAGTAACACTGCGCGGTACATACAGCTAGTAACAGATATCAACAGATAATATATTAAACATACAAACTAAATATTATTATGAACATAACACACAAGTACTTATTTGTAGGATTGGAGGAGGCGTACAAGCTACACCGCGTAGTAGGCACTTGGTCTGAAATATAAAAGAATAGTAAACATGCCTAAGTAGGTAGGGACCTACTTTTAGGTTTTAATCGTGAGTCATCATTATTATAGGAAAGAAAATTAAAATCTTAACAGGTAAACACGTAAGTAGGTAGACATCCACCTACCTACACCTAGGTACACAGGTAGGTCATCTGCCCGGACGGTTTTATGACGTAATGAATTAGCTATATTTAGGGCTACGCCTAATGTGTCATTTAGCTTTGGGACCAAACATATGCGTTAAAATAAAACGACGAAGCAGTGTCTACTACAGCTCTGGGATACTATCACACAATTTAGCTCTACACAAAAATCAGAGGGCAAAAACCTTATAGTGGGTGTCACAAATTTTTTTTTGTTATATTTTTTATGGAGGATGATGAGAGAGAGATGATTTAATGAGGATGTAGTAGAACAAACAATAGATAAAAAAGGCAACAGGATTCTTGAATTAACATTTGAAGAAAAACATCAGTAATTAAAAGATGCCTACAAAATCCCAAACATAGTCAGTTTGTATTTGTTCGAGTACCTAATAATATGAACAATAAAACATCAAATCATAAATAAACAAAAGATCTAGGAAGATACACATTAATTTGTTTCGCAATACATTTGTGGAATATAAAAAAGCTCAGTATGAAGCACAACTTGTAGTCTTTGCGACGTTGAGTCATACTCGCACATACCTTAAAATAACACTGACTTGCACATTCATTCAAACTGACGGGTGTGTTGAGGTGAATGAAACAAAATGTTGTGGCAAACACCTCATTTATTTTTCTTCAATAAAACAGAATATATTTTTCCCTATCTTAAATATTATTAAGAAAATATTATAAAGAAATGTATAATCAAATTATAGGAGGATTAGTATGGTAATACATTGACAGTGATAATTACAAACAGGATATTAATTATTATTGAATTACAAGAGGTTGGGAAAAATAATTTGGATCAAAAATAGAATTAACCACTTTTTGAAAAATTTGAACTGAAATTTCACTGCATCTTTGATATTTATATATACTTTTAAGCTAATTGTGAATTTACATCTTGGCCTATGAGAGTTTCTTGGCCTTCTGGTAGAGTGTGTCGACAACTTTACTCATGTGGTGGATGGTTTCCAAAACAGTCTCATAGGTCTTGTCCAGGGGGGATTCGTCAAAAACAATTAGCACACCTTCTCCTTGATCTAGAATGCCATTTAGTTTCTTGTCCAGGATCATTTGTGAGAGTTTCTTCTCAACCTGCATTACGGGCAGTCTGATTGTGGATGCAATGTGCTCCACTTGCACTCTCATGTATGGTTCTATGATGCGACACAGATTTTGTTCCAGCATAGTGTCATACAATGAACCAAGATGTGCTCTTACAACAGAATCCTCTTCAAGTTCTCTCTTATACTGCTTTAAGGCAGCCTGGAAGTCAGCCAGGGACCTTTTGTGGGATGCTGTAGCCACTGCCTTCATAGCTTCTAACTCCTTACCTGCATATTTCAATGCAGCCTTACTGCCACAAACAGTGTTCACTTCCTCAGCTTGGTTCAACATAATTTTAGACAGCAACATGTACTTAAGTCCTGTTAAGGCTTTTGGACTGTCGGCACCATCATAACCTTCAAACGCTTCATAAAAGTATGAGTAGGCAGTTTTGAAATCACGTTCATCAGCAGCATGGAGAATACCAGATTGAAGGTCAAGGGCCGCCTGCATTTTTGGTGGGCAGTATATAGCATTTGCTGTAGTACGAGCTGAAGTTAATGAAGCACGGGCTTTAGGAAGATTACTCAATGCATGATAGGTTTTACTCTCTAAAAGCAGAACTTCTACTAGTAAGTTTTTATCATCTAACTTCTTGAGTTCTTTGAGGAGGGCAGTAGCCAAATCTAAGGCCTCTGTATACATTCCAGTGTCGTAGTACAATGCAATGAGCCTTGCTTCCAATGATTGTCGTAAAAACGTCCTGCGTTCTTCTTTTGCCCATTCTATACACTCTTTGCATAACTGTACCTCTATACCAATACCGGCTTCGAGGTCAAGAAAGAAATCAACCAAAGAACGAACCAGTTTCGCAGCCTTTGCTTTGCTGATCATGCTCAGGAAAGGTCGGGTTGCTTTGATGAGTTCCGCCAGTTCCTTTGCTTTCCCCTCTTTCTTGTACTTCTCGCCCAGGTTCAATATGCCCTGCTCCTTTGCTCTGATGTTTTCTTCATCATCTTCGGTAATTTCACCAGTGCTAACCATCTTGTCAGTCATGCGGACGTCTTCGTCTCGTTTGCCCGTCGCGGACAAGCGAGACCTCTCGAATAACATCGCTCCGGCCATGTTGAATTTATTTAAAGTCTTAAATTAGAAAACAGATATGGATAAAACAGTAAAACGTACAACAACGAATACACTTTTTCTTTGTATAATCGCAAAGTCATCGACGACCTCTTCTTTTCGGGAAACAAACGTAGACGCTGACAATGTTGCCAGAACACAATTTTCTAAATCTACCGGCATCAGGTATTGCTATTTAAAAAACAGTTTTTTTATTGTAGTGTCAATGCACAGCAGTCTTTTTATGGGATGGGTAAGTTTGCAGAACCTTAAATTCTCCAAATAAAATCGAAGAACAATTCCGGTGTGGTAATGAAAGAAAAAATCCAGAAAAAGAACCTTTGAGATTGTGAACAATTTCGTTTATTGCTGACTGGACGCTCATGGATGAAATATCCATACCATGACAGCTGTACTGTACCTACCTACGTAATCCGGATCCACAGGGACAAGATAGACTTTTCAAGGACATTACAGAAAAAAATAGGTTCCTAACCAGTAACCTAACAAGCGCCAATCGGTAAATCTTACTAGATTCTACTGATTCTACCTGTAAGTACCCTATAGGCAAAACGATCTATGAAACAGGGCAACGGAGACAGAGAAGTATTATTCACAGTGTTATTTAATTACGGTATAGCTACCACCTACAACAATAACTCAACCACAGGATAGCGGCATGACACCATGAAATTTCAACCACTGAGCTATATGTAAGTATCGAGATCAGTGGTCCCAAGTCACGCTATTTCTCAAGCCCGTTTTATGCGAATGATCCTAAAATAGGTCTCATCTACTCTATGGTCATTGGACGTGTTTGTTTTGTCAAGTCCTCATGTTTCATTTTGTATTTACATAAACCAAGATAAATAACTAAAATACTAACTAATTGCTTGCAAAATGAATAAAAGTGCTGATCTCATTTTCGCTATAGGTGAAGAAATAAAAAGATCTTACGAGACGCCTGTGATATTTGTCACACGTAATAATTTCTCAGCTAAGGTATTTAATACATTGTGCAACATGCATCTGGCTTTGGCTAAAGGCGTTTCCAATAGTGAAATATTTGATATCATTGTAGATTACCACTTAGCATGGTTCAAAGCTATCAAAGAACTTACTGAATTTAAGGTTGCTTTGAAAAATTGCTCGAGGGAATCTATACATGAATCGATACGCTTTACTCTTGCAGAAATGTGTAAACGATACAATAACTTTAAGAAGTTTGTAGATAAACACATGTCGACATTATCTGCAGAACAAATTCAGAATATGTCATCAGAAATAGAAATTATAGAAGAAATGAACATAGACACAATTCATTTTCTGCAAGAAAAGTTAAAATACTACGAAAATATTTCAGCCGATTACGAGTTTTATGCTAAGTTACTTGAAACTGTAAATGAATTGTTGAATTACGTAGATGTAACTTTTGATTCGCTGACTTACGTGATAAAAAGATTTGTTGACGTAAAATTACCACATGCAGCGGAGGAACTTTCAAAGACTCTAAAAGATGTTGTTGAAGAATTGACTTGTTGTAAATCGCATTCAGCCCAGCGTCTTTATGAAGAGATTATGGAAAAGGGCACTCTTACGGCTATGCTTCGAACAACATCGCCACGTTACTTGGAGATGAATAAATTATATAATAAGATATACATCTTAGAGGACAGAATCAGAAGTCTAGAAGGAGATCCCGAACAAGAAAAATTATTAATGTTACAACAGCAAAAAGAATATTTGGAAAAGAAGTTATCTGAATTGGAGAATCAAAAATTGACTATTAAACAACTTTACAGCAACAAAAACATGGAAATCGATGATAATGTTCCAGAAGAAGAATTGTGCTGCTGTGCAGATTTTTTCCAGTTTCGCATCTTCAATCATCTCCTGCCAGAAACAGAGCGGCAACGACTTGTAACAAAACTTTGCTATTTATGGGATTTAGCCATTTTTGGTGAAGCAGTTGATAAATCAACATTATCTGTTGTCAGTGCTGAGCACGAACATTTTTCTGATACCTATGGTACATATTACGTCGATGATAATGGACGGAAAATTTATCAAAAACCTGAAGATGATGCTCTCTATCAATTAAATGAAATAAATGAGTTAGTGCCACTCTCTGACGACCAACAACATATTTATTATTATGATAGTTGTGGTCGTTACTACTTTGATAGTAAAAATGGACAAAAAATTTACAATGCCAAGAATACTTTCAGTGAATACATGATGGATGCAGCTGGTGACCTCATAAAAATAAAGGAGATAAGAGATGGTGTTGTGTATTACTTCGATAATTTAGGCCGATATCATGAGGATGATAGTGGAAAACGCATATATCGCGAAGAAGATGCAACTAGTGAATACGAACACGATGGTTTAGGAAACTTGGTGCGCATACGCAGCCAATTAGATATCTTTGACTCTTGTCCTGACGATGTCCAAATATCCGATGATTGCCAATATCTTCAAACGAAATTAGGTCCAGCCTTACGTGAGTGTATCGCAGATGTTATAATACATCAACCATCTGATCCAATACTATTCCTGTCTGGAAGGCTAATGCAATATAGACAGAATTTAGAGGCAAAGGATCAACGAGGAAGAGAAAAAGAACAGTTGATAATTGAAAGAGAAATTAAAGCAGCAGAGCTTGAAGCCCAAAAAGCTGCTCAAGAAGAAGTGGCCGATTATGGAAGCGAGGCTAGTACGTACTGATGTCATAATGGTACACTTTTTAAATGCTATGACCATGATGTTGTAAACAAATAAATTCTAACATTATCCACGTTGTCTAGTTGCTTTGAGTAGGTAAATGGCGTGAGTACCTATATCTTTTATAATATACGACTAGAATACCTAAACAGTGAACTTTCAAATCAAATCAATTCTTTATTAGAATTTTCACTTAAATGCTAAGGGTTAACAATGACCTCCATTGTAGGTAGTCCTGAGTTGTGGGGTCCTTAGAATACCTTGTTAATAGATTGTTAGGAAGAGACGGCGATGACCTACTATTACATTTTTAGGATATTTTAGAATCGAAACACCTCTTTTGAAAGGTCAAATACTCAGACCAAACACAACTAGACTTGCAACCCCGTACCACCCTCAGTCTCTCTTTCTAAGCAATATGTATGGATGTTGGACGTACTCCTGGATTCAAACTGTCATTTTGGTACTAAAAGGGACGGTTTGGATCCAGAAGTACATACCTATAATATCCTGCTACGCCGTAAGGAACAGAAGATAAATTTAAATATATATCTTGCTTTTTCACTCCTGCGTATCATATCATCGTTTCGTATTATTATTTATTTATTTATTTATATTCTAACCGTCACTTAATCAAATTGGTCTTTATTTTGAATTCAATATTGCGAATAGCCTCTTTTTCGGCTAGAGATTCTTTTCTGTCTTATGTGGGTCTCGCGCCCATTAAAAATCCACGGTGATCATTTGTGCATTACTATTAATTAGGCCCCCGGAACAGCCTGATCCCCTACATCCTAGAGCGGTATGTGTATGCCTTGTATACCTCTTGTTCTGGAATTTTGCCGGTTGTTCATGATTGTGGCTTATCTTCTGGTGTTTATTGATTGGGGAATACGATAGGCCCCATTTTCTATCGTGCTATGACGTTTTAAGTGACAAAACTTAGGTAGCTCATCTTGTATTATGCGTGATTTCATATTTTTGTATGATTTCACACTCCGTACCATGTAAAAAAAATGTGAGTGTGACATTAATGACAAAAAGAGGAACTGAAAACGTTGTAGATGAAAAGTCGCAGGCTCAGACCAAAAATCTCCTAAGCTGACGTTTAGAATAAAACGAGACAACTATATGATAAACATGCAGTAGTGAAAGAACAAGAGAAAATATCTTTTATCTTTTACTGCATATCAAAGGAAATCTGGATCCAAACTGTCAAATTAGTAGTAAAAGTGACAGTTTGGATCCAGAAGTACATTATTTTCCATACATTTTCGTGGGAAAGAGACAGACTGAATTTGGTACGCAGCTAGCAAGTCAAGTTGTGTTTGGTCTGAGGACGCAGGCCACGGTAGTACTAAAATGTACTAAAAGATATACTTGGTGATTGGCAAAACATTATGGACTATGGTCACTCATTTATTGAACTTTTATTAGGTACCCTTAAGCGCGATATTTGCGGGTTTTGATAAATTTTAATAAAGTTCACTTTTAGTAGAATTTGGATCTTTTTCTACTAACAATATTTAAATATGGCAAGTATTGTGACAGCTGTTGGCAGCCATATTTATATTATTTCTTGACGAGAGCAGTCGCGATGTTTTCAAGGTGGAGTCTTTGCTATCAAAAGGAATAACACGAAATCCTTATCCGATAAGCTATTTAGTGTTAAAAATATTTATTAGTTGGTTCATTCAGTTAGCTGTGTTAATATTAGTGTAACCATTACCTCGTGCCTATGTACTGCGACTCCAAAGAAATAATATTTACTGCTGTGGATTTAGAAAACACGATGTAAATTAGGGTTTTATTCCGGATTATGAAGTGTCAATGAAGTCACGTGCAATTTAAAACGTTTATGTGCTAAACGTTGTGCTATAAATGCCTATATTGTGTGTCTCTCGGTGTAAATAAGTTACCGTCAGGAGATGCGATCTTATTGTGTTTGTTTTGGTTTCCTGGTGTGAGAGTGGTTGTGAGTATCATGGCCCCTGGTCCGCCGCCTCCTCCAGGGCCTCCGCCACCGCCTGGTCCGCCGCCGGTCTTCGGTGGCACACCTAAGGGTGGTGCGGGTGTTGATAACAGAAGTGCCTTGCTTAGTTCTATAAGACAAGGAACAAAGTTAAAGAAAACAGTGACAGTTGATAAAAGTGGACCCTGTATACCGGGAAAAGTGTCGAATAACAGCAATAGTAGTCCAGCACCAGTAGGCAATGGGCTGCGGAGTGGTCCAGCAATACAGAATGGTGGCACTGCAGGCCCTCCAGGCCTAGGTGGACTCTTTGCTGGTGGCATGCCAAAGTTAAGACCTACTGGAAAGTTGGCAGGTAAGCACTAATGTTATTGTATAATTAAAGTGTCCTGAGGCTATCTCTATCATAGTAATTTCCAGAAACAAATGATCTTATTAGACTGATTATATGCCTTATCTCAATAACCTGCAATAGTGATAATTTACTATGAGTATTAGTCTTGTTATGGGTCAAATATCTCTTAACCCTTAAACTCGTAATGTGGTTTTTAAACTACAATAGCTTGTGCATGCATATCATTAATTCTAAATTTTCTATTGTTTAGGTTGAGAACTAGATATGAACTACAATAGCTTTATGCCATTTATAGAAACAATAGATCAAATAACTATCCAATAGTATGTAATTTTATTGCGGCCAGATCAGTATCTATACTTCATGCCCCTAATAAGTATGTATGTACCTATGTATAACACTAATATTATGTTTATTTAAAAAAAAAAAGTATTTTTAAGCATTGGTTGCACAAATATTTTTTTATATCTCCTGGCAGTAATAAAGCAGTCCCTTTGACCAAGTCCAATCGTACTTGTTATGTAGCATTTGGTGAGCCAAGTTTTGCCAAAATGCAATTCCTAAGGTACAAGTACCAAATCACACATTAGGTTAAATAACCTAACAAAAGAACCAAACAGCATAGTGTTCAAATTATTTATATAACAAAACGTAGACAAGTGTGTATCTTAGATAAATCTCTTGCGTCTGTTTCATGGTTTTTTACAGTTTTTTATTTATGTAGGTAGTTTATGCTTCAGTGGTGTACAATTGCCTATGTCCAGTAGTGGACAAGTATGGGCTGGATGATGATGATGATTCCTACTGATATTTGTTGTTTATAACCATTAATCTAGTATCCATTTAAACAGATTTTTTTTTTAATCACTATGAACAAGCGTTTCACCACCATCCTGACTGATGTTAAACAGATATCCTAATTATAGAAACATGGCTGTTGGAACTGGAACTGTTTGGAGTAGTTATTTATCCAGCATGTATTGGACCCATTGTTTAGCAAATATACAATATTAACAGTGATTCTCTGCTATTATATGCACATATTATTAATATAAACCTTCCCCAATAATCACTCTATCTGCTAAAGAAAACCACATAAAAATATGTTGTGTAATTTTAAAGATCTAAGCATACCTACATAGGGACAGACAGTATATACATTATTTAGATACACTGACACACATATGTATACTACACTGGACATGGCATCATCATCAGCCCATACTTGTCCAATGCTGGACATAGGCCTCTCCAATTGCACGCTACCGTGATATGTTTCATCATCAACGTGGGACTAATTCCCCATTTTGATGCTATCACAGAGAACTGGGGTTTGCAAATTGAAGAGGAAAGCTGATACAGGCAGTGACACTTATCAGTAAAAAAAAAATGCAGTATCAATAACCATGATTGAATTATAAATAAGATAAATCTTCTGTACTATATACTTCTGTACTAATATTATAATAAAAATGTGGTAGACAGAAGCACTTGCGAAAGCAAATGCCCACAATTCACTAAGCATATTTAACCCAATGTGACAGGGGGTGAGTCCATCGCCGTTATAGGGTTCACACACCTAGTGGTGTGCAGGTTCATAACAATGTTGTAGGCTAATTTTATAAACGGACGTAGTTATACAGAAAGGACTCAATCCACACTTTTCCCGAAATTGAGTTAGCTATACTAGGGTGCTAAGTTAAGACATATCCATCATATAAGACATAGACATTCATTTATTTTTGCCAAAAAACACACAAACAATAATTCAGTACAATGGATTACAC